>JAECUM010014345.1:0-85211 GCA_016617855.1 Megalonaias nervosa
TGCCACTTTTGTTTTAGTCCTCTAATAAAAAAACATGTCAGTATTTTCCAGCAAAATTTTGCATCTTATTTTAAAATTTTTGCACAATCCACAAAAACCATGTCAAAATTAAAGTCTTAGGAGAAGAAAAAAAAAAGAAAAAGAATCACTTCTCTGTTAACACTATCAGTGTTTTATCTACAAATGGCTTCATGTAAATCATTTGGCTCATCAAGGCAAAAAACAGTGAGTCAGAATCCGAACCAATAAGTCCTATTCAAGCCGATGATCAGTCTTCAGTAGTTTTTAAAAAATAATTATGTTATTCAAATACACAACACAAATATTAGTTAGATAATGTGACTAAAGCCAGTAAAGCAATTCCCTTGCCAGAAGCATCTGAACATTCTGTATATGTTAAAAATCTTGTTGATGGTTTCATGTCATCAGAAATAATCTGAACATATATGACAAGGCATTTATTGTTGGATATGTCAGTGCTTTCATCTGCCATTGCTGTCACAAATGACGAATTTTGCAGGTTTCCGCCTCTTTCTTGTGTGTGGTGATTATATGGTTCTAACATTCTGTTGCTACAAATGATGCGACAGTTACAGGTCACATAAGGTCAGCTCCAGGCTCCACACTCACTTGTAACCCTATGTATTATGATAACATCAGCGTAAGAACTAATGTGAGCATGTTTTCCCCGTTTGGGAGAATTGCAATCTAGCCAATAAAGTAGTTAGAGCAACCTCTATTTTGTGTTAATCAGCAAAACATAACATTGGTTTGCATCAATTTATGTATCGGTGATGATTTTTAGACCAAACCTTTGTTTTGTGTTGATCAGCAAAATATAACATTGGGGTGCATCAATTTACGTACCGTTGATGACTTTTGTGCGTCAAATCCGAAAAATCTGCATATTTGACGCATGATACATGGGTAGATAAAACACTGCACTATGTAGGCATAATTGTTATTATCATCCCATCTGAGTTTATTCTATTAGCATCATAGAAATTTTGAATTTGAGAATGTGTATCCTAGGCCATGAATTAATACAACCAGAAGGACAAGTAGAATGGAAATGTACTAGTCTTGAGACTTGAAATTAAGAAAATTACTAGTCAAGCAGAAAATTGACTAGCCTCTGGTTAGCAGACTACTTCAAATTTTTTGACCTGTATGTGCTGGGATGTAGAGATCCTTTTGTGCAGATGTTGTAAATGCCATGTGGTGTAAAGCTTCTTTTCAAGCAGCAAGGAATATTGTATAAATGCCTGGATTATTTAATAATTAAAGAAAAACAACATTATGCATATGCCTTTGTTTATCTGGTTAAATTCCCAAGTACTTTTCTCCATGGTGCCATTGTATTTCCAGACAGTACCTAAATTCTCATGTACTTTTCTGCATGATGCCATTTTCCATTGGTACCTAAATTCTCATGTACTGTTCGGCATGATGCCATATTACAGTTGATAACTAAATTCTTGTGTACTTTTCTGCATGATGCCATTATCCAGTTGATACCTGAATTCTCATGTACTTTCCACATGATCCGATTTCTAGTTGGTACCTAAATTAATTTTTCTGTGATGCCAATTTCCAGATGAATCTTAAATTCCTATGTACTTTTCTGCACAACACCATTTTCTAGTTGATAACTATATTCCCATATACTTTTCTCCATCATGTTGTTTTACTGATTGTTGTTTTTTTAAAAGCTTTTTTTATCTCCACATTTCCATTCTACTCACTCTTAGTCAGGTTTTTATGCCAAGTTTTATTTATAACCTTGAGAGAAAGTGTCCCCAATAAACAATTTCAGTATATTTTACTTGGATTACATAATTCATATTTTCACATTTTCTTTATCTCTACAGGACCTTTGGCCAGTGCAGTGTCGGAAAGATTTGGCTACCGAAAAGTAACCATCATGGGAAGTATTGTGACCAGCATAGTGTTCATTATTGGAAGCAACATGCCTACATGTACACTCTTTGCAGTTTTCTATGGTTTCATTGGAGGTAAAAGCGATTGATACTTTAATTTTCATACAAAAGCTGGAAAACAAAACAGAAAAAGATAAAATTTAATATGTCAGAGTGAATTCACAGCATTTGAAGCTTCAGGTAGGCAGAAGAAACACTGAATTTTATTCTCAGAAAAATATTACAATACCAGTTCAATGTTGATATTAATATTGTGTAAATTACTAAAAGCAGGACTTGAGAATTGTTTAGTAGTCCAGCCTTTATCGAGTTGGAAAAAAAGATTTTAATTAATTATGTTTTCATGAGCCTAAACTTGTGTTCCTCTTTTCACCTGTTTTCCTGTAATGTTGTTTTGATAATATCACAATGTTTACACACTGTACTATAAAGACATGATAATATCACAGTGTGTATACCCAATACTATAAAGACATGAGAATATCACATGTGCATACACTATACTACAAAGACATGTACAGTGTTAAGTGCCAAGGCCAAGGTTACAGCTGATAGAAATTCCATCCTTTTTTTCTACTGACCATTGCCATTAGAAGAGATGTTTATATCTGACAAAACACTTATTGATTGAAATGTACTAACAATATTAGTGGTGTTGTAATGAAGGTTCTTATAGTGAGGGAGTGCTGTGTAAAGCAACCTACCTTACAATGAGGTACTTTTATAGTTTGCTTCATACTTTCTGCTTTTCAGAATTAGCACATTGAGACCTCTGTGAACTTAATTTTTGTCTGAAAAGTATAGTTTTTGCTTCCATTTATTTCAGGTACATGCCTGGGACTTGCCTATCTTTCATCAGTTGTGACTGTTAGTGTTTGGTTTGAGAATAAAAGGGCATTAGCAACTGGCATAGCCACATGTGGTTCTGGTGTTGGAACATTAGTCTTTCCACACTTATATCATTTTCTTCTATCAGAATATGACTGGAAAGGTGCCACCATCATCATTGCTGGAGTTGTTCTACATTGTGTGGCAGGTGGGGCTTTGTTTCGACCACTTTCCCATGCTAAAACAAAACGCATGAAACGTGGAATCATTCAGAGAGGTGCGATCATGAAAGCCTTAATTGCAGAAAAAGAAAGGCAAAGAACGATTTCAAATGGGTCCTTAGACAATTGTATTATTACCAAAGATAATAAACTTTTAAAAATAGACAAAATTGACTTGAGGAACAAGAGCTCTTCTTACTTAAACAAATTAAAAGAGACTTTAGGATTTAGTTCAAGAAGTTTGAACAGAAGTAAAAACAGTTTAATTATTACCAAAGGAGACCCGATATATAAACCAAAGTCACCTCATCCTTCACCAAAAATTTCAAAGCTGCAACTTAGTAAAACTAAATGTCTGTCAACACCTCCAACACCTAAGAGAGATAGTGGCTGTGGAAGCTTGGAAAGTCCAATTAAAACCAAAATTTATGACCAGCTCCCTACAGATGATCCGTGGGATAAACAGAGCACAAGCAAGGGAGTATTACAGCCTTCATCAGCAAGCGTTCAAAACGTAACTTGTTTAGAACCACTAAAGTCATTAGCTGCTGAATGCCAGGGACCTATGTCATTGAGTGTTCCTGTTTCTCCAGCAGGAAGTAATCATAGCTTGAATGGGCAGAAAATGTTTTTACGCTCTGCATCAATGCAAAGTGGAAAGACTGTGATGCTTCCGTCGGACTTGTTCAGTTATGGTAGTGGGATGACAGTTCCTCAGTTTGATTCAATAGAATGTGCTATTCAGGAAGAAAAGAAAAGCCATAGACTTTGTTCATGGTTTGTAAAAACATTTCACCTTCGACTGTTATCACAACCAACTTTTTTCCTGCTCATGGTGGTCAGTTTTCTCAGTATGTTAGGTAAGTAAGTGAATTTACCTGCAACAGTGGTCACATACCAAAATATAATCTTACCTGATCTGGTTTGTTTTATTTTAGCAGGTTTGATATTTTGGGATGTCAATTGGACGTAAAATTGAGATTGCATTTGCTGCTTGAGTATTTATTTTTTTCATGTTTAAATCTCACCATTTTTGAGGTATGTGGTATATAATCTAAATATTAGTATAAGCCTTTTCAATAAGGGTTGTTGTCTCCCCCTAGTAGGACCTCTTCAGTGCATCTTTTGCGCATGCGTTAGCTGCCACTTCAGCTTCCGTGGGCTACCCATTCATCAGCTGTCAAAGAATGCCTGTGGCAAAACCTGCAAGTATTGTTGCATTTATAGCAATTTCAGAGGGAAGGAAGTAGATGGGAAAACAATATCATTACACAGATTTCCTGCAAGATGTAAACTACGTAGAGTTTGGCTTCAGCAGTCACGGCTAGTATGGAAAGATTTCACTTACACAGCTAACAGCCAAATGTGTTCCGATCATTTTGTGAATAGAAGTGGGCTGTCAAAATTGGTTAACCATCCAGCTTTGGACTTAGCTTTAAAAGCTTTTGTCTAAACCTTTCAACATTAACAGTTGGTTTTAATGATGGCTCCTCAATATTATATAGTGAGTGGCAAAAGGAAAGATCGTATGATTTCTTAGAACCTGGGATTATTCCATTTTGATTTGGCAGAAGTCAGAGTATTAGTTCCATCTTTGTTCTTTTCAGATATATCCACCAGTGCATATAACATTGCCTCGATATGATTGCAGGCTTCCCCAAGACTGAAAAAAATGAAGTCAAGAAAAAGAACTGGTGTACAAGGTCACTCGCTGTTAAATATGTATAATTAAATATATATTGTAATAAGTGGTCTAAAGCACTCTCCGTTACGGATCACTGCCATCTCACCTCTGTCTGCGTGGGTTCGAGTCTCGGATTCAGCCAATGTGGGTATGTGAGAAAGCTTGCCAGTAGCTTCTCTTGGGTCGGTGGTTCTTTCCGGGGTTTTTCCGGGTTCTTCCTCCACCATTAATACTGGCCGCCATGTATAGCCTATCTTGTGCTGAAAAATGGCGTTAAACCCTACAACAACAACAACTACAACAACAATAATAAGTGATTAAATTTTAACTAGGGGTAGGGTAGGGTGGGGGTATGTTGTAAATGCATAGCCATATATTTTTTCTATTATTCCAATTTATTTTTTAATTATAGTTAATGAAGTATGATACACATTTTAGAATTTTTTTTAACAATATATTGGGGTATTTTTTAAACCTGGAACTTAGATATTTAAATAACTCATCTGAACAGTACAGGATATGCAGATTTATATTTTAAGCCAACTTGAGAAGATAATAAAATTTATGTCCTTTTTTCTTTAACAAAAAGATTTGTATGGTATCCGGGCTTGACATTAACTTTTAATAAAGCAAGTATCACAAGACAAAATATATAAATATGAAATAGTTACCCAGCTGTACAATTGCAGTCTGCAGAATTCACATTTACAGTGACTTTGGACAGCCTGACCCATACAATATAATCCATCTTAGCACTGTTTGGTAGTGATGGTATTACTTGACATCTCACGTAACAATGTGAACATTCAGCCGAAACATTGTTAAATTCAACATTGTGGGCGTGACAGTCTTGAAAAACACTTTACTCTTCAACTATCACTTTGCCGTCATTGTCAAAACTAAATAATTGTAAACGTCATTGTCTGTAAAATTAGGAATGTTACACAGATCTTTCGTCCAATTATTCAATGATGACGGCGTTGGCATTTTCTCACCAAAAGGAGTGACCAGTTTCTCAGTTGTCCTTGAATTTTGTCCTTGCCGATCGTTTGACGAAACACAATTTATATCTTGTAGGCCCAATGCTTTAAGCCCCTTCGCTAGCTTGACTAATTCTTCTTTTCTCCCACTAACAGTCTGCCCATGCTGTCTCAGGTAGATTTAAGTTCGGGATTTTACACTTTTCCAAAGCGTCATCGTTTAAATAGCTCATTGTAGCGAGTAATCAAAATTGATAAACATAGCCCCCAGAAGTTGATTAAATAATGACCGTGCCCCCAATCTAAGGGGAGTAAGTAACTTATTGAAAAGGCCTATTCATTCTGCAACAGCTCATCTGCAGTTTGAATGCACTAGCAGATCAGGCCCTGTGTTGTTTGTTCTGCTGATTACTCCACACAAATTATGTATGGTAGACCCAGACCTGCTGGTGCATCATGTGACTGCAGATCTGGGTCTGTGCAGTTAATCATTTAGATCTGACACGTACTTTATAAGGTAAGAATAATGATCATATGTTGCATTTCGTGCATTAATTTCGGTGTTTAATGGCACATCAACACATTAAAGGCTTTACTATGCTGAGACATTGGGAGTAGAGCATCTTACCAAGAGATGAACAAGCAGCTGACATAACCAGAATTTGAACCTTTGACTTGTGATTTGTGAGACTGGCATTATCTAACCGCTGAACAGCAATGTCATCTTCTGTATGTTTGCCATATGTAAATATTTACCTGTATTATACTGTGTATAAGCCCTATGCTGATGTAAGAATTAAGTAAATAAGCTCTTGTTTTACTACATATGAATATTGTAACTTTTGTTTTTTTAAAATGAAATTTTTGTAGGGTTTTCTTTTATGTCAAACAAATAACTTGTAAAATTTAAACTCTTTGTTTGTCAGACTAATTATTAGATATTTTTAATTTTTCTTCTGAATTATTTGCAGGATTCTACTTGCCGTTCAGTTCTTTGCCTGTGTTTGGAGTAGAGTTAGGATTGAAAGAAGAAGCTCCTCAGTTTTTGATCTCAGTAACAGCGATTGCATCTGTGTTGGGCCGAATGGTATTTGGATGGATTGCGGACAGACCCTGGGCCAATGCAGTGTGTGTCAGTAATTTCATGTTAATTTTATCTGCAGCACTGACTTTTTTGTGTCCACAAATTACCTCATCTTCATGGTTGTCTGTATTTGCTGCAGGATTTGGATTCTCAACAGGTAAGATGTTGGAGTGAATTGTATACATGGTCATTTTAGATGTAGTACAATCAGGGCCAGAAAATCCTCTCATATTTACATGTGGTGGCTGGTGCTTGTCGAGTTGAGTGAATTCCAAGTTAAGCAGATTCAGTATTTGCTGCAATGCAGGTTGAGTAAGGTTAATGCAGAATAAGTAAAAGTTCCAGTTCACTTGACCTTGATGACTAGCAACCAACTAACTACCAACTGATAAATTTTTGAAAAGTTATAGATTTTATAGAACAGCAGTGTTTCCCTTTACTCGCATTTGTGCGTCAGGGATGCACACTGGAGAAAATTGATGCACACACTTTGTTGCTGTGTGTTTTTTTTGACGCAGAGGATTTGCAAAATGTAATCAGGATTTATTTAATATCCAATGCTTTGGATGAGGGATGGCACTGTGTATACTTTCAGCATAGGCATAGTCTGGTTCCCTGTTTCGTATGCTCCCTGTGATGCACTCCACTATACAGAGCATACGAAACAGAGAATCAGACTAGCATAGGCAATGTTATGACAGAGTAGCTTCCCCATATCTTGTGAGCTCTCACACGATTTCCATCTAGCTCAGCAAGATGTCGTCCTGATGTTTAACCTCAATGCTTGTTGCACAAGAAAGTGATCTCCAGATTAAAACGGCATGCACTAAGAATCGATAGCCACAAAAGTGAAAGAAGCAGAACACAAAAGGGTAACTGTGGATCTGACTTAATGTAAAATGGAGAGAATAATTCCCTTGACTGGAATACGGCACATCCATTGGGATTACCGGTGTGACTTCTGATCACATGATTGCGAAGACAGCAAAAATAAATAATCCTTTCATGACAGGGTTTAAGAAGTTTAAAAAATCTGCCTTTGTTTGCCACAAGATATCATGGAACACATTATCACCCAATACATTCTTTGACAACAAAAAAATCAATAAACTTGCAGAGACAAAATCCATTATTTGGATTACAGAGTCAGGGGGTCATTGGTTTTTAACTTTGCTGCAACGAAAGAAAGATCTAAAAGTTAAAGTGTAACTTATTAAAGAGAAGATGAATCATTAGCCTCTTTGATTTATGCATAAATGTGTTTTAGGACAAAGTACAATGAAACCGATGATAGTACACATTTTATGACAGAGAGTAAATTAACTGTCATTTGGTTAAAAAGATTTATTTGGCTTTTTGTATTGGTTTATATATAATGTGTTGGTCTATAATATTGCTACAAAAAGATTATAAGGAGATTGTTAAAAGTACGACTTTAAACTAAAACGAAAATGAACTAATAAAATTAACCTTTGAATGGACAGTGCATTTGTGTGTTAATTGTGTGTATTGGTTTATTTGTATTTTTAGGAGAGAGAGAGAGAGAGTATGTTGTGCAAGTTGCAATATCCTATTTCAAGCTGAAAAAGTATGGGTCAGATAAAAATTTGTCAGTACATTTTTGACCCCCACATTTTTTATTTGACCCCCAGTTCTGACATCAAGGTTTTTTTTTTTAACCTCAATTTTACACCCCTGTGGGGATACACTGTAACAGTTTAATTTTATTGTTGATCCAAGTTAATTTGTATCACTGATGTTCATGGCATAAGATTTCTCATGGATTACATGGTTACTTTACACAGGACCCAGCTAGCAAACCAAAAAGGACCTGAAAGCTGAGATAAGAATTCAGGTTTTGGGTAATTTTCTCCTCGTTGGAAACTTGATGCATTTTTTATAATTTGTTAACACTGCAAAGCAAATTTGTTATATCAGACAGTCTTAATCGCTAAGATGTTGGTCATACCTGTTAGAATGTGTAAGGGAGATTATGGACCAAAATTAATTTATGGTGCATTAGATGATATATAGCTCTGTTTGAGCATTTGATCTTAGTCATCGGGTATTATGGTTACAGAGGTGCATGGAACATTCAGAACTTTTCCAGTTACCTTAGTTGATATTGACTGCTGGTATATCATGTGATGTCAGTCTGGGTCAGCATTGGTTGCAGTTGGGGCTATGTTACATTTGAGCAAATAGTGTACACTGTAGATTTTATATTTAATGTTAAATGTTGTGTCTATGCAGCTGCCTTTATGTGCCTGAGATCAGTGGTTTTGATAGAGCTGTTTGACCTGCAGAAATTGTCTGGCGCATTTGGACTCTACCTTATGTTCCAGGGAGCAGCAGTACTGATAGCAAACCCTATTACTGGTATGTTTTGTCATATTTACTAATTTATAATGCATGCAAATGCTTCTAGCATAGACCCTGATTTAATAGAAGCTAGTGATGTTATAAGCCAAAAACAGGTGAATTTTGCCACTGTTTATGATATTTTCATGTTGATATGATGTTTATTTTATTTTTATTCAATAAAGTTTATCAATTGATATTAAGCCAAGGCTACAGTTTATGGAAAATTAATGTTTTTTTTTTTTCACTGACCAATTATTGTAGATTGCCAATATTTATATTAGACAAAAAATTTACTGATACTGTGGTCATAACTGATGTGGTAAATGTGCTACTCTGTATTGGAGATCTGGTAAAACAGTAAATTGAAAATACATTTATGTGGGCCAGTGGGTGGGTGGTCGAATCCACACAATATTGCCAATCTGTATTTTTTGATTGTTGTTGTGTAAGGCCCTTCATTATAATACCGTTCCTACTGCAAGGGCCTTCATTATAATACCATTCCTGCTGTAAGGTCCTTCATTATAATACAGTTCCTGCTGTAAGGCCCTTCATTGTAATACCATTCCTGCTGTAAGGCCCTTCATTATAATACAGTTCCTGCTGTAAGGCCCTTCATTATAATACTGTTCCTGCTGCAAGGCCCTTTATTGTAATACCTTCCTGCTGTAAGGCCGTTTATTATAATACTGTTCATGCTGTAAGGACCTTCATTATAATACCATTCCTACTGTAAGGCCCTTCATTATAATACTATTCCTACTGTAAGGTCCTTCATTATAATACTGTTCCTGCTGTAAGGCACTTCATTATAATGGTGTTCCTGTTGTAAGGCCCTTCATTATAATACTGTTCCTGCTGCAAGGCCCTTCATTATAATACTGTTCTTGCTGTAAGGCCCTTCATTATAGTACCATTCCTGCTGTAAGGCTGTTCATTATAATACTGTTCCTGCTGTAAGGCCTGTCATTATAATGCCATTCCTGCTGTAAGGCCATTCATTATAATAATGTTGCTGCTGTAAGGCTGTTCATTATAATACTGTTCTGCTGCAAGGCCCTTCATTATAATACTGTTCCTGCTGTAAGGCCCTTCATTATAATACTGTTCCTGCTGTAAGGCCCTTAATTATAATACTGTTCCTGCTGTAAGGCCCTTCATTATAATACTGTTCCTGCTGTAAGGCCCTTCATTATAACAAAGTTCGTGTTGTAAGGTGCATATGGTCATGGATCCCATTTTGTTAAATAGTAGTGAAATGATATGTATACTGTACGTCATAAAAGGCCATTTCACTAAGTTAGTTTACTATATGGCTCCCATGGATAATTCATAATGAGGGAGTGCTGGATTATATAGATGTATTTGAAAAACAATTGAGATACAAAACTTGCCTAATCTTATTGTTCTTTCCAGTGTCAATTAAGTCATCTCTGGGCAACAGTAATGTAATATTCTACATGTCTGGAGGGTTTCTTCTTGTGGCTGGTCTTTTAGGATGCATATTAACTTTTGTTCAGAGATGGGAAGATCATCGTTATGACAGCCAGGATGAAATGCTAGAGGTTGTAAACATTGAGGAAATACCCATGCAGTCAGAAGCTCTAAGAGTTGAAACACGCGAGACTTCTATGTGAGAGGATCAAAACATCACAGACTAGTTTAAATTATTAAATGCCTGTATTTCAAATAAAAAGGTATTTATTTCAGTAAAAGGAGCTAAAACTGAATTGGCCAAAAGTGATTGTAAGAGGTTGACCTGATGGAAGTCCTCCAAAATATTGGTGAAAGAATGAACATCAGGAATGCAGTTGCACCTGCACCAAACATGCATTTTCCCGCTTCTGTGCCAGTAATTTTATTTTTGTTGAAACTTTTAACTGGTAATTGTAGTATGCTTTGTGTACACACACACACACACACACACACACACACACACACACACACACACACACACACACACACACACACACACACACATTCATACATACATACATCCCTGCATGTGTACGTACATAAATATACCTACATACACAAGGCCGGTAATTGTAAAGGTTGTATAAAGGTGTAATAAAGAAGAGGGAAGGGAAAGGTGAGAAATGGAATGTGATATATATTGTAGAAGAAAAAAGTGAAAGTTGGAGAGAAAATAAAGATGTAAAAATTAAGGTGTTTAAATAGCAAAGTGCAATTTTTGCTTATTTCTGGTCATGATGTAATTTCTAAATCATCCCACATCCACAAAAAGGAAGACTTTATTGTTAAGAATACTTGTAACATCTGCACATACAAGACTTTTGAATGGCAACATTTTGCTGTGATTTTTCACTTTTTCTTGTTTTTCTTCATGACCAAGATTTATCAGATCCGATAGTGTTGGTTTAAAATGTAGATGTACTTGGAGATGGGGAAAAAAATGCTTGATTTATTCTGTCCAGTACCATATATACTTGCTTACAAATCTGCTGGATTTTTGTTCAGTCTAGTACAGATGTACTCCCTTTTAAGTTGACTCGGCCTGCAAAGAACAAAGTACCTGATCTGCTGTAGCATAATGTACCAGCAGATCAGGGTCTTTGTTGTTCATTTATCTGATTAATCCTTTCAGACTGCACATACACAGATCTGCAGTCACATTATGTGACGCCAGATCTGGATTGGTGCAGTTTGCAGTTGGACATGAATTATATGCAAGTATATATGGTAATTTTCAGACTTTTTCACTTTCTTGTGATAGAATACAAAACTTTAACACATTCTTTATTCAGTTAATGAATGAATTGTGTTTGATCACTTGAATAACGTTTTGGTGTTGCATTTATTAAACTGAATCTCTCTGACTCGTTAATTTGACAATTTCTGAACATCCTGTGATGTTTTATGTTAAGTAACCAGCTAGTAAGAAATTGACCATGTTGTTGGACGTTTTAGTGTGGAAATGTCTCTTGAAATTTAAATGCAGCCTAAGAATTTTATTTTACTTAATTAAAGAATGTAACAAGAATAGTTACTTCGAAAATGTTAAAAGATGTTAATTTTGTTTGACATTACATAGATTTGGAGAAATTACCTTTTCAACATGCATTTAGCATTTTTGATAGTAACTGGGGCAAGTACCTAGTTAGAACGTTTTAGTAAAATGTATTTTCTTGATTAGGTTTTCTGTTATTACAGATTGAAGCACTTTTCTTTGTTGGATAAGTTGAAGAGATGGTTTAAGGTTTTCTGCTGAAAGAAGCAGTTATATAGGGCATTTTCATTCAATGTTGGCAATACAGTTTTGTTTAAAAAAGAACATGATCTCTTTATTGTGTACAGAATGATACAAGATATTATATTTTGTGCAGATATACTCACTATTAGTATATATGAGGATTGGCTATCATGAACGAAATTTGCTACATGTGTTTACTTGTTGCTTTTGTATAGTTGATATGGATACATGTTCAGTACAGCTGTAACTTTCATTTCTCATTTCATAAAATACTGCAGTTTATACAGGAAGTTAATATATGCTGTTTAAATACTTTATATAGTATTTATTACGAACAAAGAATATTTTGTGATTTGATGCCTCTTTTTTTAATGCAGCCAGTCTGCTTTCATTTTGGTAGAAGACCAAGGGAGGTTACTCTGTATAAAGCCATGACCTAAATATATTGTGATACAGGATTATCTACATTTAGGATTCCGATTTACAAGACGTGTTAAGTACCAGAAAAAAAGACACATTTATGATGTTCAAAAACTTAAACAAAATTTGAGACTCTTTCCCAAAACTGTGGTTTTACAAGATTGAAAATTCTCTACCTTTCCCATTACAGGCACAGATAATCCAAACGGTGCGTAGTACTGGAAATGTTTTTGGGATATTGCATTTTTTTTAACACTGATTGAAATTGTCATTACATTTCAATAATAACTTAATTCAGTTTTCTTGACATTTAAATAATATGTTATTATATGATCTGTTGAAGTTGATATTTATTCTGAAAACTTTTTAAAATAATAAAAAAGGGCATAATTAGGTAGTGAAAATTGATTTCACTTGAGTTTGTTTTACCTAATTTTGTCATGTTGCACATAAATCATGTTTTGCAATTAGAGTCAAATATTTGTACATTTTGTCAGAACATAAAATTATTTTTCACATGAATAAACTTTGAAAGAAAAGCATACATAAGCAAAACTCCAGAAGGGCTGGGAAACTTACTTGCATGACAAATTTAATATTTTTTTTAAAGCCTACTCATGTTCAGAACACACACACACACACACACACACACACACACACACACACACACACACATACATATAATCAAATGATTATGTAAAAAAAATTAAAATATCTTTTAAAAGGGCAAATTCTAATTGAATTTTTCTTGAGCTTGAGGGTATTTTTTTGAAGTGGGAAAATTGATTTAATTTCTTATGGCATGAATGTGTCAGGCAAATCATAATGCTAGAATGAAAAAGTTTTACTTTGCGGTTAATTGTGCGAGAGCTGTGTATTATTCATTGTTCCTATTTTTCTCAGCGTTTCTTCTTTTCTTATTAAAGTCTAACTTCCATTCATGTATACAAGTTTATTGGCATGTATATGATGATGTGCAGGCTTTATTGGAATTTGATTATTCAAAATGTTTGGTTATTTAAGTGAAATTTTACAATGTATTAATTAGGGAGAAAAAGTGTTTGAAAATTTCCTTTGTACAGTAAATCATTGTATGCAGTTATCTTGGCCATTAAAAATCAAGGATTCAGACTTGAGTTGCTGCTCAAAACTTGTTTTGTGGGGCCATTATTATAAATTTTTAAAAGTCTGATGCAGATATTAAAGTCATTGTGTATCAGGGTGTAAAGGAAATGAAATTTCTTTCTAATTTACATTCTCAACAGCACATAGGTCAAAATCAAATTTCTAATCTCTAATGTTTGTATTTTGTTATTTTAGAACTGGCTGAAACCTACATGCTCTGTTTGACCTATTTGAAATGCTCCTTTAACAGATTCTCTGTCACTTTGGTTAACAAATGAGTTTCAGGCAGATTTATTCTCATGGACATAAAAGAATTTTCATTTACTTCAGTGTACTGCGACATTTCAAAATAACAAAATGTCTAACAGAATGGAAAACAAAAATACATTGGCAACAACTATGGACCATTTATGTCAATAAAGATGATTTCACCTAAAAATGGTTATTTTAAAGTACGATTTGTTTTCAAGATAGATTTTAGTAGTATATAGAAAGTAGCTAACTCATGAAAACAACAATTAACTGGCTAGTCCACAGTTCATTGGCAATAATCTGCCTTAATATTGATACAGTGTGCACATTTATCACTGAAAACTTGTGTGAATGACTTTGATGTATAGCTTTCATTAATGGATGAATGCAAAATTTAGGCATTGCAATTTTTTTACCTGGAAATATTTCTCATTTTAAGAGGAGTCAGCTGTATATATTTACCTTAATTTGTACGTTTAGTTTATATAAGTATTTGCAATTTAAATTGTTGGTTAAGATTTAATTGTATATCACTTTTAGTTCTTGGACATCATTTTTAAACCCTATATTGTTATTACATTGCCTAACAATTTAGAAACTTTTGTTTTCTTCTCTGTTAGAAAGGTCTTGAACCAATAAGCCAGTTTTAAAAAAAAGTAACCAATCATTTGTAATTGTATGCTTGTAGTAAATTTTATTGATTCATATGTAACAATTATATCACCTCGGTATAATTTGTTTCCCAAGCCGAGAGCTGTTAATACGTATCTCAAGCTGTTGCTGTATGATGCTACTGCTATATTAAAATGATGTTTAACATATTTCCATTTATTTCTATATTCTAAATAGGATGCTTTTTTAAGTGGTGTTGTAGCTTTGTAACTAGGATGGTAAGGGACTATTCCCATAATTGACACAGTGTTGAATTGTATTACAGCTTAAATGTTCCAGAGGTGTTAATTTTGATGTTATTTTTTTTTCTGTCTTTATTTACACATTGTAACATTGTTCTTTGTTCTTTGTGACAGTATTTCATCTAAGTAATTTAAATTCATCCTGATTTAAATTGTGGACTTGTATTAAAAAAAAACAAAAATACCCCAACTGTAATCTTTTATTTAAAATATAATTATATATGTATCCAAAATGTTTCATATGGTTTAATCTTTAGCTGCATTAGCTTTGGGAACACGAGAGTCAAGTCAAGCATGGTCATGTATCAGTTTCAGCACGAGCAATAATTTAACTAAAAGAACACGAGAATCCAAGATGGCTGTTGCAACTTGCACATTGTTCTTTTTTTCGCCCACCAGCTTGATTACATCAGCCTTTTTTCTAAAAAAGTGGGACGTGTATTTCTAACCTGGATATGCAGCCAGTGTTACATTGTGTAGGTTTCTATCAGAAAACTGAACTGTGTTCCGACTTTTTCATCAAATTGAATGCATTTTTAGATATGGGCAGTCACTGCATCAGGGACATATTTTAAAATGTCACCAGCTGTTGTCAAGGTAGAATATTTGTTTGACACTTTGTAAATTATTGAAAGTGATCAAATTTTTTTAAGCAAAAGGAAGTTTCTTTTAAGTGATTTTAATAAAAAGATGTCTTATAAATCTTATAAATGGAAATATTTCTTCTGTTGTTTGTACAATTGAGGAAAAGCTGTTTTAAGTTTTAAGATTTTTTATTTACTGTAGGAACACCACCACAAAAATAGAAATGACCATTTAAAATTTTCTAGGTTCCATCTTTGTAAAAGGTAAGTTTGCTTTGCAGTTTAAGAAACTGTTCATATTTTGTACATTCAGTTTCTCAGTTGAACATTATAAATACTTAACTAATTTGCGTATAAAACGTTTCAAGATGGCAATATTGTGAATAAAACACTGACATGGCATCTATTGCAATGTTTTGCTGTTGAGAAAAATAAACAAAAGTTTATGAAATATTTGTTTTTTCTTTTATCAGTTTTAGCTCTAATGGTTAATGATGAAAAGAGCTTATGGAAGGACCCTTTGTCCATTGTCCGTCCATGAGCACAAGTTTCCTTGTCACCCCTACATGTCTTAGCGTAGTACCAGGAAACTATACACACACACCCAACACACACATACCTATCTGAGATCCAAAATGGGTGCAACAGTAGCCATCATGAAAATCAATATTGCTACTCCTCTTGAACTGAAAATAATAATATTTTGGTTAAGACAAGACTTTTTATGATCCTATAAAAAAAATGGTGTTGCTTGGACATCAAATATGGCCATAACAGTGGCCAGCTTGAAAATCTTGTCATTACTGCAATTCTCATCTTCGCTAGCCAAGGTTCCGATAACCCTATCCACAACTTGGCATATCGAGCAGATATTTCTGTGCTTTGGGTCTGTTAATTTCATTGGATGCAGTGGCAAGCCACCACATCCAATCAAAATTAAGTTGTTCAAATTTGAACACCGCTGAATTGTTCCTACGTGATCGAGACAAGGGGAGCACACAAATGAACTGATAAATAAGCACATTTCCAGTGCCAGTCCGTGTTTGCACAAATACCTTTCACTCAAATAGACCTATAATGGCATCCCTCTGGTACACAGTAATACTTTTGATGTTAAAGTTACAAAGTATCATGTTTAGGTCAATTGCCACCACCGTTTTCGGCCGATGTACAATGCACCATGCTATTGGTTAGTTGGCATTAGATACTAAGGGAGGCAACACATGAAATCCAATAGATGTTGCTAGGACAAATAACCAATACAGCTGTTTGATCCACCAAGTTGTAGATAGGGTTATTGGAACCTTGGCTAGCGAAGCTGTGCAATTCTTAAATGGATTTATCATATTGACATGGGGTTTTCACCACATTACTTCTTGTGATGTCAAGCTGGGCCTACCTGAAAATGATGCCATTCTAACATGGATGTTACTGCTGTTCCAGAGAAGATAGCCATATCAACAGAGTTTTCACAAAAAGTCATCATTGCTCAAGTGGTCTTAAACCAAAAGAACTTTGGGATGGCCTGTTGTTCTTTGTATAGCAATAAATTATTCTGTTCAGCAAAAGTTTGTTATTGCTACTCCTATACTATGTAAGAATTGCCATGAAACTTCACACAATCATCCTGCAGTTTAGTTGGCCCTATATGAAAAATAAATGGTGCTATTCAAACATCCAGTATTTCCTGAATGGAGAAATCATATTTACATGGGATTTTCACAAGACTCCCTGTGATGTCTAGTTTGTTATAAATGAAAAGTTGGTCTTAAATGAAAATGGTGTCTCTCGGACATACAAAATAGCCATTGCATGAAACTCTTCTTATCTCTACTCTTACGAAAAATCACATTGACAAGGGTTTGTCGTTGCAAGACTTATTTTGAAAATCTTGTTACAACTACTCCTAATTTACACAAATTTGTATCAACATAGGTATTTTAATCACACGTCCAAGACAGTGGTGGCAATCTAATGACCAACATAGCCACTATGGCAGCCATCTTGAGAAACCAGTCCCTACTTGGAAATGTAAAGTAGTATAGTTTTCACCAGAAGGCATGATGTCTAGAAGTACCAAATTACGTGATTATGAGAGAGAGAGAGAGAGAGAGAGATAGTCTTTTTTAACTGACAGAGGGAGATTGACATCTTACAAACCAAGTAAATAAGACAATTGAATTTTTCTCTAAACATGCATGAGTGTATATATGTATTTTATAATCTTTAAATGACATCTTGCTTAAAATTGTATCCAGGATATAAAATATTAAAGAAAATGGACCTGTCATGGATTTCTAGATTTTCTTTTTGGCAGAGCGTCAGTCCATTCAAAGGACTCATTTTACTGAATGATCAAATCCAGAGCAAGCCTAAATTTTTAATACAATTTCTTGGCGATTCTCACCTTGAGGACTTAAACCTTTGACTTCTCATTACAGATTAAACTGAACCTGAAGATATTCTTTGTAACACAGCAACAGGGAGGGTGAACCCTACAAAGTTAGGAGGGTCCGTTCTCGAAAGAACGCTTCCTACGAAAAAATGAAAATACAAGGTCAATAACGCCAAACCGAAGCCTCTAACCGACCGAGATTTTCTCTAATTGGGTTAGCTCAATTTGTGACTTTATTTTTGACGTTTGTGTTTTTCAAATTTGTATGTGTGTTTGTTTACCCATCCGCCCACTCAACATTTGTCGTCACCCTCCCTGCTGCTGTGTCTTAACCGAAAATTTTATCAAGACCTACACGATATCGCGACTGAGGATGATGTAAATTAATCGTGATAAATCCGTGTGGGGTAGCTTGCACACGTGAAAAGAAGTTTTTGAACTTAATCATATCCATATCCCCTGAACACCAAGTCTGATGAATGTTTCGCAGAGTATGTATATCGACTCCATTAAACCAACTAAAAGATTGCTGTTATCTCTGATCACTTTAGGTATTTGTGTATATCGCTGAGTAACATATTTAACATCGGTGTTTTTGTGTCTGCCTCGGGAAAATATCCGAGCTGGATTTTATTTTTTGTCCAGCTTCACATCATCGTAAACTACAAGATTATTAATAAATCCATCGAGGTCATCTACGGATGGGGCTTTATCAATATCGGTGATAAAATCAATAATATCATTACCGTCTTCGTCCAATAATTTTGCATTTTCATTAAAATTTTTAAGCACATCGTAGCATCTCTGATCATCTACAGATGGTGCCACTAAATATAACCTATCCCACTTGAGCCATCTCATTATCAGATTAAGCAACAATTGCGTCTTACCAGACCCAGATGGACCTATGATAATTGCTCTGATAGAATTTAGTAACACTGGATGATGCTTGACTGGCTCTTGCTTTCGTGTCGCTGAGAAATCAATGATATCCATGTTGTAGAAATATAATAAATAATATGGATTTATATTGTGTTCATTGCAGAGCACCCACCCCCACAAGTGGATTAACAACAAAAATAACAAAAAATAAAAAACGTGAACTTACAGGTAAGTGTGTGAAATGTGGTACAAAAAAATAAAAAATTTATCTCTAATAAAACAGGTGGAGATATCTCTGCTTCACTGGGAAAATTACCACGAGCTCCATGGACTAAGTATCCTGGTGAAGAGCATCTTCGTGGATATAATTATTGTGGTCCTGGAACTCGATTTGATAACCGACTTGACGAACGTGACCAACCAAGACCTGGCGGGTATCCAGTAAATGCAATTGATCAAGCATGCCACGTTCATGATGTTGCGTATAGAAATAAAGATTGATTCACTCGTTAAATTTCATAAAAAATAAATCCCTAGAGAAAAACTTGCTAGCTTCCTAGTAAAATCTGCGATGAAAGGTAAACTAGTACTAGGGGCCGGTAATTAATCAACCGATTGTTATTACAATAATGGAATCGGTTTATTATAGCCCAAGAGAATATTGGAGGAGTAGAGCAGCGATTAGTAAACTTGCTGATGCAGCAGGTGTCTCGCGTTCTGTTGCTGCAGATTGGTTAGCACGACAGGCAATATGGCAAATTTATCTACCACCACCTAAAAAAATTCAGTACCCTCATTTTGATGTCAGCACTCCCAATGAAGTTCATCAAGCAGACATTTTGTTTTTACCACGCGATACCATTAAAACTGGTAGACGTCAATCGCGCACATACAAATACGTGTTGACTATCGTTGACGTTGCAAGTGATATAAGCAGAACCACTATCAACTAAAACAGCAACTGAAGTTGCATCTGCGTTTGAACAAATTTATCAACGTGGTGGTTTACAATGGCCACAGTTGCTACAGGTTGATCCTGGCAAAGAATTTCTTAGTGCAGTATCATCTCTGATGAAAAAAACATAACGTTAAAATCAGACGAGGACACACCGCAATTCATCGTGATCAGGCAATTGTTGAACGATTTAATCGAACACTTGCTGAGGGTTTATTCGGTTATCAGCATGCGAAGGAAATATCCCTAAATAAAGTTCAGAGATCTCGTGAATGAGTTGCAAGACTACCAAGTGTGATAGCTGCGTTAAATAATGAAATTACTCGTGCAATTTCTATGAAACCTACCAATGCAATCACAAAAACATATACCAATACAACGACATGACTCCTTCTCAAAACAACCAGTACTAGGTAATGTAACTGTAAGATATGTATATGAACCTGGTGAACTTGAAAGGGGTTAAAAAGAGCAACTGATCCTATTTGGAGTGTGACCACACATAAAATTTTCAGCGTGGTAAGATCCACGGGTAGACCTGCAATCTACTGACTAGATTCAACTGCTCCTCAACGTGGATTTGTACGCGAACAATTACAAGTTATTCATGAAGACACACAATTACCACCGTCTTCATTTTGTAAACTGGCTCCTCGACGTCAATTACATTCAAGACAAGTCAGCATCGCATTTTCGTGTGTGTGACCAAGACTGCTATTAATTCTAACTACGGTAAACTGTCTTGGATTATTATTTGAAAACTGCCACAATATTACTGTGTTACAGCTCGCACTATGATTATTCTGTCGTTGTTTCAGTGTCATAATAAATTAAGCATCGAGATCAAAGTCGCGTTTATTTTTTGCCACATTGTTTATAACTAGCTAATGTTTGTCTTACTACATCATCGCCATTGCTAGCATTTTGATTATTATTTTCTGTTGTTTATAACTAGCTAATTTTTTTCTTACTACATCATCGCCATTGCTATCAGTTTGATTATTATTTTCTGTGAAGTCTTTGATAACCCTCCGCTGATGAGACATTCTTCTGACTCGAGACACTGCGAAATAAACTAAAATTTGACCATTCAATACGATCATCGATAATCCAAATATTTGTATCAGAAATAGTTAATCCTTGTGACGAATGAATCGTTATAGCATATCCTAGAGTCCATGGAGTTTTGTCCATCGTTAACACGCTCTCAACAGCACTCACAGGAACCAAAACAATATCATTTAATACAAGGTTTTATTTCTCATTTATTCCAGGAATCTCAAGTTTAGTATTCTGTCGCCGCGTATCTGCTGGGCGATAACACAATGGCACAGGCAGATGTGAAAACGTTTCTTTATGTAACAGAAATAATTGTTGTTGAAGTGTATCACGAACTATCTTTCTACTTGCAACTATCAAATCAGCAGGTCTCCATAAATTCCAAAAATCATTCATAGGAGTTTCTGGAAGTGCTTCACGCATTATCCCACATTGAATCCTATCTGGCTGCAGTCTGATTAACTTTTTAAACTCTTTTAGTGGTTCATCAATAGCTGTATGATCATCAGTTATCTCCTCATAATAATCTACGAACTTTTTCAACCATTCATGTGGAGATGATCCACAAAAGGTGGCGGTTGACCATGATCGCCACACATGATAACAGCAGTATTTTTCGTCAGTAACCAATCAATAAATATTTTTAATACATCTAGCGACACCGTGCAAATCTCATCGCAGATAATAATCTTAGGGATATATTTCTCACCCATTCACTGAGGAGTCCATGTATCTCCCTTCCATCGGAAGAAGCTGTGATAAGTATGTGATTTAACTCCTCGTTCGTTCATTTCTCTGGCGAGTCAATGTGTGGGTGTCAAAACAACCATATTAAAACTTCGAAATAATTCAATTGCAAATGTTGTTTTACCAGAGCCTCCTGGTCCGTTGAGAGAAACTGTTTTACATCTGGTCACAGGACCATATACAGATGGAGCCGATGAAAGTTTTGACATCTGTTTATTTTTGTAGTATATTTCCTTAGATTCAACGTCGGCAGATTCAGAATAACTAAGTATCTTTTCTCGTTTTATTCTCCATTCGCCCCATGATGCATCAGCGCCGAAATGTAATTGTTCTAGCAATCCTATATTTTTTTTATTGATATAAAATGAATCTGTGGCGACTCTAACAGTGGTATCAGAAAATCTGTTTATCATCGATAATAGGTTTATCGAAACGTACGCGAGCATCGAAGATCTTAAATGAGTAAACTGTGGTGACTCACCATCAGTGTAACTCACAATTGTACTTAATTTAGTTCCGTCCGATAAATTAACATTATTTCGACTTATAAATGTGTTTCTCTCCGTTGTATCAGCAATTATAAAATCGAGTTCAGCATCGTCTATAATTAATCTTGTACAATGTCGTTTATGATCATATGATCCTCCTCGTGTAAATTTACCAATTATTTTTTCTGCCAAGATCTTTTGCGAGTTTATTCTCATAATCAGCTATATCAGGATTTTCATCAGGGTAATATTTCTTTTGCTGTGGTAACCAAACTTATTTCTGCGGACGATATGATATAATTGCTTCACTTTCAACCAACGATATTAATATTTTTACGTCAAGCATATATCGCAATACAACTATTGGAGCCCAACCGCGTTCGCTAAAATGTTTTCCAAACCAAACAGTGACAGTCGGATGAAGGTTTTTTCGGTGCAAACTCAAATGACTCAATACAGGCGAATCCAGTCGGGTGAAAATCTGGTAAGGGTCCGTTTATCACAACGCTGGTCATCTCGTGTGTTGGATGTCCAAATCTCTTAAAATATGCAGAACACTCTCCCATTCCAAGAAAACTTCCAGAATAAAATGCAATCATATCAAACATGATAACATCCTTATAATAGTATTAGTATTCCACAATCCGCCGTGTCCGTATTCCACATAAGTGCGTTGTATATCTTCAAGAAATTCCAACCGTGTTGGTTTCCATGAGTTTAAATCTGTGAACGAGGAGACTGGTGAAGAAATAATATTTCAATCAATGAATGCAGCTGGAAATATTTTGATATTGTCACACCTTCTGTAAAACGTGTCACAGATAATATACCCAAATCAGCATTTTCAAAGAAAGATAAAGAAAAAATAATATTTCAATATCTCCCGATTGTGTTAGATGCAAACACTCCGGATGAAGGGAGATAACTCTGTTAAGCAAAGCTCTCTCCGGTAGAGTAATTAAGCAGTTGCCCCGCTTGCTACTGCGTAATATTTCATGACTGCCGCGATTATTTCTTTGTGTCATCGTAACTGTTCTATTCAATAAATTAACTGTCTGTATGGCAATTAGCTGTCAGTGGAGCAGCGTTGTTTGTAACAGTGCAAATTTTTAGAAGGATATTTACACCTTTTGACTTCGTAAGTCAAACCCCGCTTGCGTGAACAATACAGCTAAGTTATTTTTAGATCTCCAGGTAAGATAGCTGTACACAGACCTTCATGTACGTGAACTCCCAATTGTATCCTGCAGAAATGTATGTGCGATTATTAAATGCAGATAATTTATACGGTGTGTGAAAATTCAAATAGATCCACGCTGCAGTTTACAATAATTGTGATTTATTCAATATACTGGTCACTTGTAGGAATTGCCCGTTTATCCAGTATAGGCAACTTTATATAATAATTTCTGAAACATATATCCGCAAGGATGGTCCGTGGTGCAGTGTTAGCGTCGCTTATTCTCATACTCGAGGTCTTGCATTCCAATCCCGTGACTGACAAATTTCGACGGTGGCGAAAATTTCGCTTTTTCACTAAAATGTGGGGGCTCCAACCCCTAGGGATTTCATGTACACCTCCTCACCACGTCGAACAACGTGGTGAGTGCTGTTTTGCACTCTCCCCGGGGTTTGATTTGGGGGATGTGTGTGCATGAAATTGAAAAGCCTAGACAACCCTCTGAATCCCTAAAATTTCGTTTTGCACCTTTAGGGATTCGCTGGAGTGTGTGTGTGTGTCTATGCACGAAAACTGGAGCCTCCAAAAGTAAACAGTAGCGTGATGTGAGCTCTCAATCTCACTGAAGGGTACCCCACACAAAGACATTCAGAAAGAATGTCAGCCAAAATAAGAAAGCCTCATGAGGTGACCATCGGCCATAAGAAAGGCCTCACAAAAGGACCTTATGGAAAGGCAAATACTGGCAAATGAAGGGACCCCGTGGAATGGTACTGTTTATTTTTGTGTTTTATTTTGATTTAGATTTATTATTATTTTTATTTTTTATAGAAATATTTTTATTTTAAACAAATATTTATTATTATATTTAATAATGCTGTTATTTCTGCAATTAAAAAAATTACAAATTTCTGATCAACTTAATCCTGAAAAAATTATTTGTGATTTTGAATTGAAAAATTATAACAACGAAGATTCGAAAATAAATATACATTACCGATTCATTAAGTTGATCTTTGGCAAGCGTCGGTGACACATTCTTTCCACTCGCACATGCGATTGAGAAAATTAGATCAGAATTGTCTCACGAATACGAAACAAAAAAGATTGTGAATGCTCGTGTAAGACAGTTGAGAAAGATTATGTCAGATCGTGACTATGGTGACTGTGAAAGTGAAAGTTGTGATACCGTCACTGGTAACGGATTGTGAAAGTGAAAGTGTGAAACCCTTGACAGAGTCAAGGGGGAATAATTCATTTCTGACTATAGTAAAAAAAATATTAATTTTTTTTATTCTGATAATATTTATTCTAATATTTTTTAAGCTTATCAAATTCAATGCAAGAATGTGCATAATTCAGAATTTGATCGCTATCGCACACAATCGTAATAACATGTTCTCGCTGCATCTCATTTAGCTGTTCCTGCGTTAACAAAAATTTTTCATCGCCGTATTCATCAAAAATTATATTAACACTAAATTTTTCTGCCTGGGTGGATAGTGTCAATATTGTTCTGACGGCACTTTCAAGTATATCTTTGTTGTATATAAAAACTCTCACGTGTTGTTACATATATAGTACCACATAAATAATTGTTACTGAGAACTTCGAAGAATTTTTTTTTATTTTACAAAATCCTCTATGAGCGTAAAGATCTAGTTCTACGATCTCACGAACTCACATACAGATTTATATTTAAAAAAAATTTCCCCTTAAATCAAGAAGGAGTCCGGTTTGGTCAGTAAGTTTGAAATGTATCCGTGATAATAGCAGATTATGACATCGCAGATAAACCGGATTAACGGGTTCTAATACAATCGAAAATCCAGGGGGTCTTGAGGGGTAAATGTATATAAAATGTATCCCTGCTAGGCCTCACTGGATTTTTCAAGATCTACTTGATAGCTTCCAACAATTACATCGCATACAAGGTTGACTGCAATCGTTGATATGATTTTACAGCACCAGGTGATACATGACGACATCCACCATAAGGATCATTGTTGTGCTTAAGAATATCTGCCGGTATGGCTACTTTTCTCCACGCGGTAATAATTTTGGGGTAGTTTTCATCGATGATGTCACCAATTGATTTCCTTAACCCGGTGTTTAATTCAAGATCAGGTAAAAGAAAATATACATTTTGTAACTTATCTTCAGTCCTTCCATAGTGTTTCAGAAATAATTGTTTCAAATCATCGTCAGATTTTACAATATTTTCAATGATAACTTTATTAATATATTGTAAGTCTGATCTAACCTGGTTTAGATGTTGAATCGTTTCAATGATCTGTTGTTTTATATCCTCGTTGTAATGTTGTGTTATACTAGAAAATAAATTTCGTAGAACAGTGAGTGTCCGAGAGTATTGAGGCCTGATTGCGTCAGCAAATGATTTAATAAACGCTACATCGACGATTAAATTTGCATCCTTGTCAAAACTATGTAGAAGTTTCATTATTTTAGGAAGCTTTTCACCGTCATGTATAATGATATATTCGTCTTTAATAAAATACATCCACGGATAACTTCTCGATATTCTGGAAACTTTAAAAATATTCGTTTTATTGTAAGACAGTCATCATACAAAGGTTCTTGTGGTGCTTGATAAACCGGTGGAACCTCAGGCCATCCTAATTCGGTTCTGATCGATGATTGATATATATCAACGGTATATTCTGGAGTTGATATTTCTATCGCAGCTGATAATGTTGGTGCATGAACAGTGATAGCTATTTTGGATTCTTTTCCTGTGATAGATTTCATTTTGCGCTGGAATTCATGGTTGATTTGTTCGATTTGATAACTGCCCGTAGGTATACTCACAACTTGCCAATCTGGGGTTCCATCAGGTTTATTTTTATACGCAAATACCAGTGAATTATTTGCTTGTGACCCACCGAATGATTTTGATCTAATATTTGGCCAACTATGATATACTCGTAATTGTGCTAGTGCTATTTCCTTCCCTGGAATCGCAGTTGGGAAGCTAACACTGAACTCAGGATTAGCTGAGCTTGCTGATATCATCGTGGTTTTCAAAGGTGTTGTATTAGCGATGATCTGTTGTAGTAATTCTTGCCACGACATTATTATTTGTTAAACCCCTGATTTTAAATCAGGATTCCAAATCCTGATTTTTTAAACTGGGGGTCTATTATCATTTTTCGTAGATTCTGACACAGTCATTGCCTCATGGTAAATCCCTGATTGAAAAATCAGGATCATTTCTGTGAACTCTTGGTCTGATATTATTCCATCGTTGAGACCTGATGATATCGACGAAGATAATTTGGAGTATGCTAGCGTCACTGTATATAACTTTATTGTATACTCGTGTAATTTATCAACCGCGCACGTGGATATTTTCTTTGCAACGATATTAAGAATACCAACAACACTGGTTATAACGGCAACACCAATTCCTATTACTGGTGGTATTATGTATGACGCTGAAAATGCACCGATGACCGTTACTGTTCCAGCGATGACAGCAGATGCAGAGTACACAATTATGTCAGTAACAATGACACGTCTGCGATATTTTTTGTTTTACTGCATACACGTCAATGATATTTTTCAGTTGTTTATGCCACGAACACACTTGCTCGTATCTAAAACGTTGAACGTCGATTGGGGTTTATTCATTATTACTATATAATAGGAATATTTTAAATAGGTGATAGTTTAGCGATTAATTCAAGACACCAATAGTACAACAAGTCCAAGTTTTTTTCTTCGGGTTCCACCACAAATGCTTCCTCGTCGTTTTGCTCCAACATCGCTAACACAGATCCAGAAGATCCAATTAGTGGATAACGCCGTGAAATTGCGGTAGATATTGTAAATGTTGTAGCGCCGAGCACTGAGAACCTGTATATGCCCGTAACCTCAGCGCGATGTTTAATGGATTTATTGAGTGGTGTCCATAATGCTGATACAAACGTTACTGTATATACTACACTGTCGGTAATCTCTTTTATGTCAGAGAGTTTAATATCAATAACCGCTGGATTTCCAAAAAATTCATTAATGATTTTATTTACGTGAGTACTATAATCAGATCTGAATGTGGTCATTCCATCAATGATTGTCATTAACGATGTCGTCATCGGGATGTTGCTATTTTCGACGTATTTCTTCGTTGCAGCGTCATCGTTTGATTCTGGTTCTCCAAGACAAGCAATCTTATTATAAGCCATATTGAGAGAACCAGTGATTGTATCACCGGCGGATAATAAACGATCACTGATCTCAGTTCTAATAGTGGCGTTGTTGCTGTCTACATATCTTTTTGTTGCCACATCATCGTCTGATTTTGGTTCTCTCACATTAATAATTGTATTTTTGCTCATAATATCCCCAGTTCTTCTGATACGTCCAGTAATCTCTCCCATGAGCGTTAAGACTGATTCATTAGAATTTTTAATTTTACCGCTTTTAGCAAACACCAGTAAGTTATCTTCGGTCGCGCCTGGAACCCGCAGAATAATATCTGTCAACGGGATATTGCTTGTCTTTAATCGTCCGTGCTGATCCTGAAAAACAACAACTTCATTTTGGTCCACATTTGCAAGACTCAAAAGATCAGCGAGTTCATTTTTGACCTGGTCAATGCATATCTGGACAAGTCGCCTTGAGGTTTGACACCCCGAGAAGATCTTCAGTAAATATCTACCATTATACTTTAAGATCTGTTTAAACCGACGGTGGACGGCTATACCGTCTGGTGGTATAATCATGCACGACTTTATGAGGTGGTGTCAGCGACCTTGACACAGCGTCGAGTACAGCGAGTACTTCACGTCCACATATTGGCGGATCGGTTATTGTCTGTGTTGGTAATGTTGAACACGAGATTGGAATATTTTGCATCCTGCTCACATACTTTAAAAATTCTATTGGCGGTGCCAACCCATACGAATGGAAATAAACAATTGCAAGTGGATCAATCGCGTATGCAACCCAATGAGTAACTTTTCCAGAGTTTTTGTCGAGATTAATGATACCAGTTTCAACATTCTTTGGTTGTTTTGGTAATTGATCACGCATGAAAACACCTCTGAAATTTTTGATGTTCAATTGCTTAGCTGCATCAAGTAAATCAAAATTGGACAAAGGAAGAATCAACGAAGTGTCCAGGGAAGTCTTAAACCTTTTCCGTACCACGAATGGGGGGTTCCCGGCAGTCTTAGATCTTTCCCTTTTCTTTTGGAAGTTTTTATTCCGTGACCTGTTGCTTTCTTTAATGCCATCCCAGCAGCAGTTCCAACAGCACCAAGTGCAGCTGCTTTGGCAACAGCTGGGGCTGCAGCGGCTATCAACGCTGATATAGCCGCAAGAAATGGAAATATACCACCCGTCTTAACGATGTCTTTAATAGTACCCGCAGAAAGATTAAGTCACACACCTGTCTTTGATCGTTTGGCTTCATTGAAGTGCCTGAGTTGACGTTCTGACAATGATAGTTTATTCGGACCACCTTCGATTAGCCTATCTTGTTCTGAAAAATGGCGTTAAACCCTACAAAAACAACAACATTCCTCGATGCAACTTCAGTTCCAGTTGTATTTAGTGTTACGTTTCTGTTTTCTGGATGATCAGTTGTATCCTTTACAAATATCATTGATGGACCAGCTGATCTCGAGTAATCATTGCTGTTATCTTGCAAGACCAAGTATCGTCGTGGCAACATCAACGTTTTCCAGGCATGATTCAATATTTCGTCCGTCGATGCTATACGTGGCACTGTTAAATAACGCCATGACGCCATAATTAACAAAACCAACTCGATCACCAATTCCGTATGCTGTATCATCTGCTTTTAAAAGTCTACCTTCGATCTCAATAAATACCTCAGCGGGCAAGAAATATCTACTTGTATCCTTAACTGGTAATTCGATTCTTCCACGTGCTTTAGGTACACGTGCGTTATAAGAATAATACTGATAATCGCGCATCGATTCATCTTTGAGAACTGGCGTATCCATGTCAAATGCGGGATCAGAAACACGTTTGAACATTTTATTATATTTGTTATCGTCTAACACGAAGACCACTTCCTGCTTTCAGACGAGCAGTTAAATTTTTTTCTTTTTCTGATAGGGGTACACTAGCCAACTCTGCTAGTTTTTGATTTGCAGCTTGATTTATTATTTTACTAACATTTGCAGGCATCACTTCAGTGCTGGGTAATTATACTGGCTGCGGTCGGACTGCTTGCAGTCTGCGTATTAATCGTGCTAGTCTGTCCTTGATTGCTGAGAATGCTTTGCTGGCAACATCACCAACATCACCAATACCTTTATCACGAACAATGTCAATAGCTTTCAATCCCAGTTGCTCTGCAATCGGTATTGCTTTTGGGGCTATCCTTCTAAATAGACCCTGAACAACATCACCGAGTCCATCTCAGTAGGTAACTTTATACGTAGGTAATCGTGAATTTATCACCCTGACCATTACAGGTCCACGTTGAGCATTATGTATAATCATCTTATTTTAGTCATTGTATCTAATTGCATACCCTTTATCACTGCGGCAATAATCATCAACAAAGACCGATAAACATTAATGTCCATGATACCGCATGTAAATAATCGTTGACAAATATCAGCTGCTTCATTAATGATTTCTGGGGAATTATTACCGGCTCATTTTCCGCCAATCAGAATTTCTAGTCTTTCAACATTGGCAAGGTCGTTATTTTGACATGGAGTAATAAGACCACTTCCTTGAGTGACCCAATCGCTCAGACCACTTCCAGGTGTTTCTTTCTTACTTGGTGAACGTGATTCACTCCTTCGTCTAATTTCTTCATATTCCAAATCTTCTTTTTGTTTTTGTTTCCTTGATCGTTCAGCCTCTTTTTGTTGTTTTGTTTGTTTTACTTGTTCAATATACTCATTTACTGCCTGGTTAAAAATTTCAAAATTATTAATATCTTCCGCAGATCTGATTTGCGGAGTGTCAGTAGCGATGCGATACACATCGATCATCCAATTAGCAGGTCTCATAGTTCTAATATACTCGGGTTTTACATAATTATATCTATTATAATATTGTTACGTATAGGCTCGTACAAATGTAACAGAAGAAAAGAGTGAAGTCAACAAGCTTTGTATATTTTAACAAAATAATTTATTTCCCTAGAAAACAATGTAAAAATTGGTAAATAGGACTTACGGCTTGTGAATATAATCCAAAATTTAATCCTAAGAATGAAAAATACAAGTCCTATCACTAAATAGTTCTATTAGAATCCAGGTTCGAATCTCGACGACATACAAATATGGAAGGAGATGACGTCAGATGTGGTCCATGTACGAATATCAACAATTCCTCAATTGAATCACAGTTTTTGTTTCCGAATAATTCCAGAATAAATTTCCATGAATATCTTTCAGAATTTTTTATAAAAAAGTCAACTTGTTGAGTTTCCAGGAGAATAAATTATTAAATCCAAAAAAACAGATGAAAAACAAAAAATCTGGCAACAATTAAAAAAACCCACCTTGTTCCTTCAAGATTTTTAAACGACTCTGACAGAAGAATATTAAGAATGCGTATTTAAACCCCAAAAACATCATTTCAAGTCTCGCGAGATGGGTCATGTGGTCTCTTCCTATAAGACATGTATCACGTACGCCCGTGTAGCCCCAATTAAGAACCAATAGTAAAAAAAATCGTTGTTTACTCATAGTGATCACGCAAGCAATGTATGGCCCTGATACTGACCAATCATTTTAACTGCCTGTTTACGATCTTCCCAACCCAAGACGAACTAGGTTAACTAAAAATAATTCTCATGTAACACGTTTTACGTCTTAGATAAACAACGTTTACTAAAAGAAAATATCGAATTACTGAAAAAGAATTTCGAATCCTTTCAATAATCATTACAATAAAATTTAATGAAACAAAAATAAAATAAAAAAGAATTTTAAAACTAACACACAAGCAATTTAATTACATATACGTAACAATATCCAAACGAAGCAATATCAAGTAATTGGGTTCGATCCCTTATAGCGGCTATACATTCAGGCGTGAACTTATCTATGATGCTAGTTCTAACTTTTGGAGGAGGTTGTGGCTGATCTTCAGGTTGTGGTTGAGGAGGTTGCCCGGGTGGTGGTTGAACTTCTTGAAGACGGCCAGGCAATGTTTCAAGAGCTTTTTGTGTTGTCTTAGTTGCTGTAACAATTTTCTTTGTTGGTTCGATAATTGGTTTAAACAACTGTTCTGTACCCTCTGCAAATTCCACCTGAGAATCCTGACGTTCTTGTAATTTTTGTTTGACAGAATCACGGACGGGGAGATATTTCTTAATTGCCTCTAGTCGCTCTCGAGCTAATCTAGCTGTATGAGATTCCATTATTGATATAATAATGATTTAATTACACCACTCTGGAGCAGCAGGGAGGGTGACGACAAAAATTGAGTGGGCGAGTGGGTAAACGAACACGCATAAAAATTTGAAAACATAAACATCAAAAATAAAGTAACAAAATGAGCTAACCCAATTAGAGAAAATCTCGGTCGGTTAGAGACTTCGGTTTGGCGTTACTGACCTTGTATTTTTCATTTTTTTCGTAGGAAGCTTTATTTTCGCGAACGGACTCTCCTAACTATGTAGGGTCCACCCTCCCTGCTGCTAACACTATGTCACAAGAAAAACCGTGATGTCATTTTAGGAAATTTAGGAAGCTATATTTGCAAAAACATTTTAAACAATATAATACAATACTCTAGTGTAATAAGCATCAGTTACTAACATCGTTTTGTCAGTGGCATCAGTAATTGACAAATCACTGGAATTAAATGATACAGTACCCTTTCTCATACCAAAACAAATGAATGAACTTGAGTTCAAAGTAGTGTAAAGCAAGTGTATTGCATCTGTCACCCTTAGTTCTATGTGATGATTGACGTTGAAATTTCTTCTTTTGGAGGTCTGTCTGTTGGGTGGTTTTGTCTCTTTGTGATGACCAATGTGGTAGATCTGTTTGTTTTATCATAATTTTGTCAGCTCAGACATAATACAGCGAATTCATTTTCAATGATACAGCAAATACTCACTAGAAAGCCCTTCATTACAATATAGTTCCTGTATTTAAGGTCCTTTTTTATTACAACAGTTTCCGGTTATAAGGTCCTTTATTATAAAATGGTTCCTGGTGTAAGGTCCTTTATTATAATGTTTCTGTTGTAAGGGCCTTTATTGTAACATGGTTCCTGTTGTAAGGCCCATTATTATACATGTATCATGGTTCCTTTTGCAAGGCCCTTTATTATAAATTGGTTCCTGTTGAAAGGTCTTTATTATAAAATGGTTCCTATTGTAATGCCCTTTATTATAACATGGTCCAGTTGTGAGACCCTTTATTTTAAAACGGTTCCTGTTGTGAGGCCCTTTATTGTAACACAATTCCTGTTGCAAGGCCTTTATTATAACATGGTTCCTGTTCTAAGGCCCGTTATTTATACATGTAACAATGTAACATGGTTCCTTTTGTAAGGCCTTTATTATAATATGAGTCCTGTTGAAAGGCCCTTTGTTATAAAATGATTCCTGTTGTAATGCCCTTTATTATAACATGGTTCCAGTTGTGAGGTCCTTTATTATAACATGGTTCCTGTTGTGAGGCTCTTTATTATAATGTGGTTCCTGTTTAAAGATGAGTATAGTTATGGATCCCATTTCTCTATGTGGTAGTGCAGGTATATGTATCATGTATTCAGTATAAGGCAGTCTCTCTAAAAGGCTGGCCTTTGTGGGTATTGAACTTGTGACCTATGGATTACTAGTCTGACACCCTACCAGCAGAGTTATTGTGGTTCCTTAAAGGCAATAAGCTATATGGTTCCTATGGAAAGCATTATAATGTGTCAATTTTTGTGATTTTGTGAAAAATCATTTTCTTTGCTTCCTAAATTCTTGGGGGAAGGGATCTTTTTGTTTGATTCTCTACATTTATCTTATGAGGGAACCAAAGAATCTTGTTCCCTATGAAAATGGGAAATTCATAATACCTGCTTCTATAAAAATTTTGCATTTATATCATGAAACATTTAATCATAAACATGCATCAAATGTCAAGCCCAAAATTCCTGCATGCCATTAGTAACTTTTTTAATGGTAAGTTTTAGTGTCCAAATTTTGCATTCTAATGCCAAGACAGTCCTGAATTTGCATCATTTCATAGGCTTCAATTGAAAGTCTACGAAATGATGCAGAATGTGTGTAGTACCATGGGTGGTTACAGTAACCTACATTTGATGCTTGAAGGATGATGCTGATATCTTAATTTAAGGCACAACCATACACAGTCAAAGTCTGCTATAGCAACTACCTGAATAATAAAGACCTTGGTGTACAAAATAACACTAGGTTCCTTAGGTCCCAGCTATAATTCAGTCCATATTTGTATATATACATACATGTAATGACCAAAATGGTACCCTAAACCCTAAGTCATTGTTATACAACAGTCTGACAGGTCCAAATTCGTATATACGTACACGTAATGACCAAAATGGTACCCTAAGTCGTTGTTATACAACAGTTTGACAGGTCCACATTTGTATATACATATGTTCATGTAAACAAATAATTACTACAGCCTTCAAAACTTCATTATTGGAATTAATAACAGTGCATTTCTTTATAATGCAGTTCATAGTAGACATGACATTAACTTGCATTATAATTGAGTTTGCCTTTGGCATCGAAAGTTGATGGTCTTCGTTCAGCTGAGAAAGACATCGAGAGATAAAAATCAGTACTGTCCATCTTTCAATGCACTAATCCTGTCAAGAAAACTAAATACAGCTTTCTTGATTTCCCAGGATCAATCTTCATTTTGTTTGTTATGAATTATACATTTAACATCTAAATTAACAGATTGTTCTGTAAACAAATCACATGAACTATATCACCATGTAGCTTATGATTGTAATCCTCGTAAAAATTGCAGGCTCGAGAAAATTGGTTTCAATTTCTCTTCACAAACTCTACAAGAACTAATGCATTTGGAAGGCAATTTGTGATAGCACTAAGCTCCAGTTAGAGGTTTCACATAAGTATTGCTTGCAAACCAAACTCCAGGTCTGTAGGTCAAAACATGGCTGGCAGAAAATCACTACACAGATTTATTTTGTCTTAATATGCCACAATGCTGAGAGGTCCAAAGTGCAGGCATATGCCAATCACTGTCATCTCACCCATTAGCTGGTGTTTGAGTCTTGGGCTGGGCCAATGTGGGTATGTGAGAAAGCCTGTAATTAGGTTACCATGGGTCGGTGTTCTTCCAGGGTTATTCAGCGACCAGCTATACTGGTTGCCATGTATAGCCTATCATGTGCTGAAAAATGGTGTTACACCCACAACAACACTGCTGAGAATGATGCTTGGTATATTTCATTTATTCATGCACTGGCAGATATTTATACACGTACTTCATTGTGGCAATTTCACCTGACAGGCTATTAAAACATGGATATGAATTGTTTTCGAAGTGAAGCGTAAAATGGCAATTCAGTACCATGTTTGCATGTAGTTTTTCATGGAGGACCATTTCAAAAATGTACAAATTCAGTAAAGTACCCTCACAATATATTTTTCGTTGTCATTTTATGTGTCCAGGAAACAAATGCAAATGAGAGCAACAAAATGTTTTGAAAGATTTTGTTTATTTTTTATTCTGAAATAACTTGATAACAATGAGTTACACATTCAAGTAGTTCTATTGCAAATTGCCTTCCTTAAATATCTCTTCAGTGTTACTGTTATGTATTCGTAATATAATTACTTGTTTGTTAGTTTAAATGTTTTAAAATTTTTTTATTTATTCCATTACATGTTATTGTAATGATAACTTTGTCTACTGGATTTGATATTTTTTTTTTAGAAATTCAATTCAGTTCTGTTTGACCTGATAAACAACCAGTAGTTTGAAACACTGTATCTGTGCTGACCTTGATTCAAAACCAGTGTCAGGTTTATAGTAAACAACTTTTTTTAAAATATATTTTTTTCCAGAGTAAGAACCATTGATTTTAGCTAAAGCCATATTAGAGTGCGTGATTTTAGGCATATAATGTTTTTACGTTGTTCTACTAAGATGACCACGTGACCTTCATACGGGAATCTGTTTTGCGTTTTAGATAGTTTTATAACTCAGTGTTATAAGAATAAATAGCCAGTTGGCCTTTAAACCTTTGAAGCTCAAAGTGTTTTGTTGTGACCAGTTTGAGTTGAATTTTTTTTTTGTTTTGGAATTAATTATTCATTTCCCTAGAGAAATATACATATAAATGCTCCTTACAAAATTCCTGGACAAAGACATTTATTGAAAATTATTCGGAATTCCAAACTGGAATATTATTCTTTGTGATTCAACAAAGAACTGTTGACACATCAGGACAAAGCAGACCACTGAAGATGTCATTGCCTTCCATCTTGAATTTCATCGGGATTCGAACCGTGATTCACTTAGAACTTTTTATTGATAGGACTTATAGTTTTTAATTCTTGGATTAATTTTGGATTTAATTCATAAACCGCAAGTCGTTTTTCTCGTTTTTATCTTGTTTTCCTAGGGAAATAAATTATTTTGTTGAATTTTACAAAGCTTGTTGTCTTCACTCTTTTCTTGTTACTTTTGTATGAGCCCAGACACGTATCAAGAAAATTGGAGGCTCATCCTGGATATATGAATTTTGGCTAAAATATTTCAGAAAATTGTTTCTTGAAATTTAAAATCCCCTAGTTTTCAGAAATTTTTTAAAATCCCAAGTATTATTTCACATTTTTGAAATCTTTAGTGAAATAACAGGCTTTTTACAACGTCATGAGAAGTGGAGATCTTTCTTTCAAACCCTACCCAGGAGCAGTTGGATTGTTTGAAAAAAGATGAATTGCTTGAACTTGCCAGAAAATATGATCTTTCTGAGGCAAAAGCTTCTTTAACGAAGCAAGAAATAAAAAACATTTTGGTCCAGTATTTGGTAGAAAAGAGTGTTTTGGATAAAAGTGTTTTGGTTTCGATCGGTAAGTCTGTCTCAGACTCTAACATAAAAGTAAAGGAATTAAAATTAAAATACAAGATGGAATTAGAGTTAAGAAAGCTTGAACTTCAGAAAGATAAAGAAGAAAAACAAATGCAGTTACAGAAAGAAGAGAAACAAATGCAGTTACAATTTGAGAAAGAGGAGAGACAGAAAGAGGAGAGACAGAAAGAGGAGAAACAGATACAGATACAATTAGATAAGGAAGAAAGAGAGAAAGAGAGACAAATGCAGTTACAGAAAGAATAAAGCAGTTACAGAAAGAAGAGAAACAGATACAAATGCAGTTACAATCGGAGAGAGAGAGAGAGAGAGAGAGAGAGAGAGAGAGAGAGAGAGAGAGAGAAGGAAGAGAGGGAATATCAATTTAGAACAAAAGAAGTACAGCTGGCAAGTGAGCAGCACATTCCCACTTTAGATACAAATTCAACTTTCAGAGAAAAAGAAGTAGACAAATATTTTCCACGTTTTGAAAAAATTGCGGAAAACTTGAAATGCCCAAGGGAGCATTGGACTCTATTATTACAATCTGCTTATTGGTAAAGCTAGTAATATTTACCATTCACTGTCAGACCAACAAAGTGCTGACTATGATCTGGTTAAGGAATGCATCTTAAAGGGTTATGAATTAGTCCGCGAGGCTTATCGGCAAAAATTCAGGAACTATAAAAAAGAAGAGGGATAAACTCATGTCGAATTTGCAAGAAAAAAAGAACAGTTATTTCATAGAGGTTGCCAAGAAAGTTGATCAAGATAATGAAAGTCTTAGACAACTTATATTACTTGAAGAGTTCAAGAACCATCTCCATAAGACTGATCTTGACGAGCATAGGATTGAAACCTTGGAAAATGATGCTCGTGCCGCTGACGAGTATTCCTTAGCTCATAAAGTTCCTTTTGTAGGCAAGTCTTCCACTCAGCAGTCTTCTGGTAAAAAGGTATTTCAGCCCAATACGAGCCCTTCCAAATCTCAATCTGGCACAACTTTTAGAAATCAAGCTTCTGATAAGCTTGATTCAAAATCCTTGTCTCTTTCTACGTGTACCTATTGCAAGAAGAAAGGACACGTTATTTATGACTGCTACAAAATGAACAATAAGCATCAGAATCAAGACAGACCTATTCCAAATGCTCTTATTTCTAAGAGGTCAAGGTCACGGTCATGTATTGAAAGCAATACATTTGTTGGGTCTAATAAACCCCAGTCTGATTTTATTTTGGAGAATTATGAACCATTTATGTCGAAGGGTTCTATATCACTTTTGGGTGAATTGGCCAATCCCATCCCTATTAAAATTTTAAGGGATACAGTAGCTTCTCAGTCTTTTATTATCGGGTACTTTGCCTTTTTCTGAGAAGTCTTCTTCTAATGAGAATGTTCTTATTCAGGGAGTAGAGTGCTGCTTTGTTAATGTTCCTCTCCATTGTGTAAATTTGTCATCAGACTTAGTTTCAGGACTCCTGACAGTCGGAATAGTGTTTTCTTTACCCGTTGAGGGCATTCATTTACTACTAGGCAATGACCTAGCTGGAAATATGGTTGTGGTTAATCCACTTGTAACTGGCACGCCTTGTTTGGATCCGAAAGTCGATCCTATTGAAAAAGAATTCCCTGATTTATATCCAGCTTGTGCAGTTACTAGAGCTACGGCAAAGAAAGCTCTTGAGAATGATGTTGATAAGGAAAGTATTCCTTTAGCTGACATATGTATTGGTCAGGCTTTTGATGAGGTCACTTTCACTACTTGTTTGGATCAATCAAAAGGTGTTGATCACAGTGATCCTCTTTTAACTACTCATTCTCTTTTTCTAATCAGGGTGACAAACGACAATCACTTGTCGTCGAACAGGATAAAGATCCCGAGATCTCCTGTTTGTTTCAAAGGGCCATTAGTGAAACTGAAGCCACTGAAGTACCTGTCTGTTATTTCATTAAAAATGGAATTCTTATGAGAAAATGGAGACCTCCCGAGGTACCTGCTAATGACGAGTGGTCAGTGAACTATCAGATTGTAGTTCCAAAATCTTACAGACAGGAAATACTTAGTCTGGCCCATGAAACTCCTTAGGCTGGTCATTTAGGGATTAATAAGTCTTATCACAAGATCTTGAATCACTTCTATTGGCCAAAAATCAAAAGTGATGTTTGTAAATACTGTAGATCTTGTCATACTTGTCAAATGGTAGGAAAACCCAATCAGAAGATACTTAAGGCTCATATGCAATCTATTCCTGCATTTGACGAACCATTTAGCAGAATTATGGTAGATTATGTTGGCCCCTTACCTAAGACTAAGTCAGGCAACCAATACTTGTTAAGCATTATGTGTGCATCAACAAGATTCCCAGAGGCAATTCCTTTGAGGAATATTAAAACTAAAACAATATAAAAGCTTTGATAAAGTTTTTAAATCAATTTGGCCTTCCCAAATCTGTCCAATCTGATCAAGGGTAAAAATTTTTATCTGGACTTTTCCAGCAAGTTATGCTCGAATTAGGCATTCAACAATTCAAATCTGCCTATCACCCTGAGAGCTAAGGGGTTTTAGAAAGATTTCATCAGACTTTGAACAATATGATTCGATCATATTGTTTGGATACGGGCAAAGATTGGAATGAAGGCTTTCATTTACTATTGTTTGTTGTTAGGGAGTCAGTTCAAGTATCTTTAGGATTCAGTCCCTTTGAACTAGTTTTTGGACACACTGTGCGTGGATCATTGAAGATGTTGAAAGAGAAACTTCTTTCTAATGAAGATACTGAACTTAATCTTCTCGATTATGTTTCCAATTTTAAGTAGAAGTTGTCAAAGGCTTGTGAGGTTGAAAGAGCAAATCTGCACTCTACTCAGTGAAATATGATATCAAGGTATGATAAAAACCCAAAGGAAAGGAGTTTTCAGCCTGGTGATAGAGTTCTGGCTCTCTTGCCCATTCCACAAAATCCTCTTCACGCCAAGTATTATGGTCCGTACACGTTGAAAAGAAAGTAAATGATTTAGATTACATCATAAATACTCCTGGGAGGCGAAAACAAAAACAACTTTGCCACATAAACATTTTAAAGGAGTATATTGAGGGAGATAGCCAGGTAAATCATGCAGTTAATTTAGTTGTACCTGTTCCACTCACTGAGGATTTAAGTGAATGACTGCAATCGGACTCGATTGATTTTGGAGCGACAAATCTTCGGAATTCAGAAATTATGAATAATCTGGACCAGAAACTTTCACAATTGTAACAACAAGAAAGGAATGAACTTAAACAGTTATTATTTGAATATGAGAATATATTTCCAGATGTTCCTACGAGAACAAACAAAATTTTTCATGACGTTGAAATTGTAAATTCCCAACCAGTGAAACAACACCCATACAGGATGAACCCTCTCAAACAGGAATACTTGAAAAAAGAAATACAATATTTGTTGGAGAATGATTTCATAGAGCCCAGTAAAACTGACTGGAGTTCACTATGTATACTTGTTTCGAAACGTGATAAAACTCTCCGTATGTGCACTGATTATAGGAAAGATTCATTTCCATTACCAAGAATCGATGACTGCATTGATAAAATCAGAAATGCCAAGCTTGTCACCAAATTTGACCTTCTGAAAGGATTTTGGCAAATTCCACTAACGGAAAGGGGAAAGGAAATTTCGGCATTCGTGACTCCAGATGGACTTTATCAATATAAAGTGATGCCGTTTGGGATGAAAGGTTCGCCAAGTACTTTTCAATGTTAAATGAATATGATTACCTCTGGTCTAGATAATTGTGATGCTTACATCGATGATGTCATCATATAGAACGACACCTGGGAAGAACATTTAGCAACAATTCGGGAATTCTTTGACAGACTCACTGATGCAAGTTTGACAATCAATTTATCCAAAAGTGAGTTCTGCCATGCTTGTGTAACATTTCTAGAACATATTGTGGAACATAGACAAGTTAAACCTATAGATGCTAAGGTCAAGGCTATCTCTGAATTCCCTGTGCCTGGCAGTAAAAAGCAACTGATGCGATTTTTAGGTATGGCTGGATACTATTGGAAATTTTGATCCAATTTTTCTATAATTGCTGAACCCTTGACAAATTTATTGAGCAAAAAACAAGTTTCTTTGGACTGAAGAATGTCAGGAAGCATTTGATAAGTTAAAGGCCATACTTAAGAGTGGACCAGTTCTTACAGCTCCAAATTTCAGTCAATCATTTAAACTGGTCATGCAAGTGATGTTGGGGTTGGAGCAGTATTGATTCAAGAAGATAAAAATGGTGTTGATCATCCAGTGTGCTATTTTTCTAAGGAATTAAATAAGCACCAAAGAAATTATTCAACAATCAAGAAGAAATGTTTGGCTTTGATACTGGCATTACAACATTTTGAAGTTTACATTAGTTCAGCTCCTTCTCCGATTATTGTATTTAGTGATTGCAACCACCTTACTTTCATCGACAAGATGAAAAACAAAAATCAGAGATTATTAAGGTGGAGTTTGTTGTTACAGGAATATAATATTGACATCAGGCACATCAAGGGAAAAGACAATTTAATAGCAGATGCACTTTCCCGTGCATAGAAATATTATTTCATGTACACTTGTATATTTCATAAGAGTTCATATGCAATTTTTTTTAAACCTCATATATAATTAATCTATGGTAAAAAGAAAGCTTTATTATATAAATCTTTCTTTTTCTTTTATGGGGCGGGGGAGTGTTATGTATATATAATTTAATTACTTGTTTGTTAGTTTAAATTTTGTTAATTTTATTTTATTCCATTACATGTTATTGTAATGATAACTTTGTCTACTGGATTTGATATTTTTTTTTTTATTTTTTATTTTTTTTTTTATTTTTTTTTTTATTTTTTTATTTATAGAAATTCAATTCAGTTCTGTTTGACCTGATAAACAGCCAGTAGTTTGAAACACTGTTTCTATTTGCTGACCTTGATTCAGAACCAGTGTCAGTTTTGAGTAAACAGCTGTTTTTTAAAAAAAATCCCAGAGTAAGAATCATTGATTTTAGCTAAGGCCATACCTAGAATACGTGATAATCGCCATGTAAATGTTTCTACGTTGTTCTGGTGAGATGGCCACGTGACCCTCATACGGGAATCTATTTTGCGTATATGTTGTAAGAAGAAACAGCCAGTTGTGCTTTAAACCTTTGAAGCTCAAAGGTGTTTTGTTGTGACCAGTTTGAGTTGAATTTTTGGTTTTTGGAATTAGTAATTCATTTCCCTGGAAATAGATATAAGTGCTCCTTACAAAACTCTTGGACAAAGACATTTATTGAAAATTATTCGGAATTCCAAACTGGAATATTATTCTTTGTGATTCAACAAAGAACTGTTGACACATCAGGACAAAGCTGACTATCGAAGATGTCATCGCCTTCTATCTTGAATTTTATCGGGATTCGAACTGTGATTCACTTGGGACTTTTTATCGATAGGACTTATATTTTTAAATTCTTGGATTAATTTTGGATTTGACTTGTAAACCGTAAGTCCTTTTTCTTATTTTTACCTTGTTTTTCTAGGCAAATAAATTATTTTGTTAAATTTGACAAAGCTTGTTGTCTTCACTCTTTTCTTGTTACTTTTGTACGAGCCTAAACACATAACAGTTGCATACTGAATGACTCATTATTACAGTTACTGACACGATGCGGATCCCATGTATTGACTGACATTAAGAACTGTGGTACATATGATTATTTCAATTGCTCAACTGAGGGGATAAACGTCATATCTCATAAAAATACACGTGAGCACATATGCCTCTGTCCTACACAAAAAATACAACAATTTCATTTTCAACTGGTTTGCATTTGCACCTTCTTAAAAAGCAGAAACTGCAGAAAAAAAAAAAACCAACCCCCCCCAAAAAAAACAACAACAACAAAAAAAAAACAAAACAAACAAACTTGCATGTCCTGCCTACACTGACACGAGTCAATAATTTAGTTCTGCACTGGTACGAATCATTTCAACCAATCAGGAGTCCTTTCTTATATAGATTTCAGGTAGATTTCAAAATGACTGAAACACCTTCCAAAATTAATAAACACCATGCCTTGACATGGAGCAAGTAGGTAAAGGTTTTGTTGGTGTTTAAGACAAGTTAAACCATATCAGGTGCCCCAGTGTGAATTATTTAATCTGAGCAGCCAATATGGAATGGATAACATTCTTGATAAATGGAACAACCTTGTATAGTCATTCTGCAGCTTCATATGATTCCATGCCAGTAATACTTAAAGATAATGAGAATAAATGGTGTATCATTTCCTCCAGTTCAGGACACTGAAATCCTTCAGCATTTGTTTTTGCAAAAACAGAAACTATAAACATTAGTTTTCATCACAGATTTTTTTCTCTTTTTCCTCATCTATTCCACCATTTTTCACATAATTACCATCTAGTTGACTGGTTTCTTGCTAGCTATCAGTTGAGCATTACGCCAAGGATCTGACATGTCTAAACCGATCGGAGTGGGGTTAGGGGGCATGCATGGGGACTATGGTCTACCAAATCGGATGAAAGCAGAAAGGTACCAGAAAAATCTGAGCTGTCAGAGAATCCTGCATGGTTTCCAGTTTGCCAGAAGGTGAAAATGGAGGAGTGTACAAGTGCTATTTGCCTAGGGCAAAACGGGTCCACCATGCATATCAAGGTTCCCAGATGGTATTAAAAGCTATGCTGGGGTTTGCACTGAGACAAGGAAATCCCAGCAAGAGCTTACATTATTTGTCACCCCATAAAGCTCTGCAGATTTAAATAACTCTGTATTTCTGCAATACAGTTAGCAGGTCACCAGGTGTTGTACTCTTTATGAAAACCTGAATAATTACCTAACTAGAATCTAGCTATACATGCTACTCTTAGAAAAGGAAAAAAAATCAAGAAAGAAAGTTATAATTGTTACATGTTGCAAGTAATGCATCATGAATGTCTTAAGCCATGTGTTATTATTTGTAAATGCACATTACTGCAAATATATTGATGAGGGCAGTGGGGCGACCCAAGTACACAAGTTCTACAAATGAGAATATAGAAACATAAAACCATTTGATATTATTACTGTATTTATCACCTTTAATGAATGAATGTCATATGAAAATAACAACAAAATAATTCAAATATTTTATAAGGATAACATTTAACTTTGTAAGTTCTATGGTAGCCAATGGTGTGATAAAGTACACAGCTTAAAAATGAAATGTGTAATGACTAGGAGACTTCTGATTCTTGGAAACTTATATTTTCTGTCTTGGAAATATGGCAAGTGTTGCACAATGACATGCTAGATGGAAATCTTCTGGAATAGTGTGTGGAATGATGAATGAATCACTCTGATTGGTAAGTGCAGGGGTTTCCTTTTGCAATTATGTTACAATGTTTGATTCAAATGGGGTGGATTGGGGGTGTTATACAAAGTTTGAAGAATGTGGGACAAAATACACTTCTGGTTGTTGTGGATGCTCTAGAGAGAGGTTGGATTTGTGTAACCAGTGATCTGTATTGCTTGTATGTCTGGAACAGTGTTATAGTTCGTTCCAAACAGCATTGCAAATTTGATCCTATCTACAGCTATAAAAATTTTCAGGTCAGCATAATTAAAAATAGCTAAAAGTGCCTAATTTGTTTCACATGAGGTACTTCAAACTAATTAGGTACTTTTAACTACATTTAACGATGCAGACCTGAAAATTTACTGAGTTAGAGATAGGATAAAATTTGCCATGCCATGTGAAATTTCAAGCATCACACCAAACAGCACAATTTCATGTGTATGTCTTTTGTCTGTCTCCCTCAAAATGTTTTGTATGGTGTGTTATGAAAGTTGGAGAGACCTTATGTTACTTTGTGAGTGAATTTCTTTTTGTCACGTATCTGCTGTTGTTGTTGTTTGATTTTATAACAACACCATCATACACAGCAGAAGACAAGGGTTGGATCATTTTATGAGTAGTTACTAGTGCGTAGACACCATGACCAAGACGACCAGACTGACATAACCAGATTGAGATAAGAAAAGTAAAGGTTAGCAAAACAGCTAGATTTCTCTATCACACAGGTAAGAAGATATATATGAGCTGATAATGCTGTGGAAATGGACGAGGCATGTTGAGATGTCTTGACCACTGCCTGCAGTAAGTCCTGATGTGCAAATGGAAGGCTTAAGAAGGCAGTCATAATAAGACTGGTATGTGAGGATATGGTGACAAGTGACTTGTCCTTAAACTTTAAAGCCTCCAGTGTCTTAACTGGAAGGTAGGCACTTGTTAAGCTCTGGCATCCAGAGTGGGAGGTGTAAGGGTGACATCCAAGCTGGGAGGTTTAAGGGGGCTGGCAGAAGTGTGAACACAGCTGCTAGAAGCAGAGAAATGAGGTCTCAATGTGTGCATATGTGTGGGTTACTCACCACCCCTTATTTTGCCTATTAAATTCATGGCCCTTACAAAACCTTTGAGAACGCTACTTGAATATAGCTGAGTGGGGGAGCAAAAGGATATGTGTGCAGGAGGCAGCCCCAAAGAGTCACTCCAAACTGGAGAGAATGTTTGTGTCCTCTGAGCCTGCGGCATTTGGACAGAAATGCAGGGGAAAAAGATAGTAAACTTCACTGACTGCCTTGTCAAATAACCACATCTTTTCAACCTCTCATGCCATGAATAATGGTAGAGGAGGAGGGAGGGGCACCACCTCATCTGGTTATGTGTTGAACCACTGGGACTGAGAGGATGCCTTTTTCTGCTCTCACTCCCGGGAGGCAGGACTTTGGGGCCCAGTGTCACTCGGCTTCAGGGGAAACTTGGAGGTAAGAGTAACTTTACTCCTGTAACTCTGCATGCGAAGTGAGAGGCCTATCCTTGGTGGCAGCCTCAGCAGGAGGGTGAGAGTGCCTATTGACCTTCTTGGGTCGTTTGGAAGAAGGGGTTCAACCCCTCCCTCCTTTAAATGTTTACTTTTTATGAGTGTGACATTAGTCTGCATACAGCAACATCAACCTCTCTAGTACGAGGCCAAGGCCTTGAAGTACATGGCTGCATAAAAGCATAGGACTAAACACTTCCTAGAACTGGATGACCCACATGTTGTAGAGTTCAAGAGGGATAATATGAAAGGAATGAGGGTGCCAATCTGATCCCCTTCTCTGGTCTGGCACCTGAATGCCCATTCCCAGTCTCTAGCAGGATTTAATGGTTGTGTGACATGATGGGATCTCAACCAAATCCATATCCACATACCAAGGGGATTCCAATGACAGGTGACCAGTACTCAATGACTGGTTACCCTCCACTGACCAGTCATTGGTCAAGCGACTCTGTTCCATAGGAAGTCCCTTCATCAGATATTTCAGACTTAGATCATAACTCTCCACTTTCAGGGTGGCATGGATCTGCTGCCACTTTGGTTTATGGTTCTTAAAGGGTGCTGCTCCTCCTTCATTGGGTTTGGGGCGGTCACTCTCTGCCCTGTGAGAATGGAGAGGGTGTTGCTTCTCCCTCATGGGAGGGTGTGACTCACTCTCTCTGTCTGCTTATATCCTCCCTTAGGTGGAATCCTGGACCTAAACCTAGCATACTCTGACAGCGTTGGAAGAACAACTGAGGTTAACTTACCTTTTATGTCTCTGCTAAACCGGGAACAAGGAGTGCCCTTATGAGCTGATGAGCTAATCTTACCTTTCCAAGTCCCGAGGGACCCAAGTGCTGAAATTGAGAGCAGGAAAGCTCTTTCTCTTGGTTTAGGCCACAATATGTTAAGACATATTGCCCACAAGGAAATTTTGGAAAAGAACAATAATCAAAGTGATGATTATAAAGATTGTGATTTGTGTGAAACCTCAAAGTCTACACCATGTACGAACAGCAATACATTACCTGCCTAGTTGGGTATAATTATAATGACTATTTGATTTGAGACCAAGAAGCTCTCTGTTAAAATGACTGAAATGGAGTCACAACAATTCCAGCAAGAAAATAGAATGAACGAACAATATGATCAAACAATCTCAGTGGAAGAGGGTGACATTCCATGGTCCTGATGAAAATCGTAACAAATGCCTATGAACTTTCATTACAGCTATTTTGAATGAACAAATAAGCAATGGACTGTGGGTATAACACTTTAGAAATATGAAAAAAAGGATATTTAGATGTCCAATGTACATTCTAGATACGAATAGAAAATTCAGAGCATTCTGATGCCATTAAATTGGCATGTCTGGGAAAAAAGATGAGGCCAGATGCACATGGGCCAATGACACAAGATCCACTTCCATAAATTTCTAGTAGTAAGCCATTGGGATGATAAATTCTCATAATACAGGCATGGGTAAATTTCCATCCTAAATAAGAGAAAACTGCGCAATAGCGACATAGAATATATTACTGAAAATAAACATTAGTCTTCCTAACAAATTATCTTTTCCTTCTCATCTTTGCCTCCATATTTCACCTAAGGGCTGTTCCAGTAAAACATATATCCCCCCCCCCCCCGGGACGGCACTTCAAAAAAATTTCTGTAGGCGGCTGTGTTTCAAACTATTTTGATTCTGACAGTGGAAGGCTGATTAGGAAAATCACTTCTGTTGTGGGTTGTGTTAACAAAATGAGAAATTGCTGGTGGGGTTGTCAAAAAAACAAACACCCCCCCCCAAAAAAAACCAAACAAACAAAAAAACCCGAATATATATTTAAAATCGCATCTAACCCCCTCCTAACGGCCTAACGTGAATAAAACATTGGGTCAGAAAATGATGCCAGTACACGCGAGTGCACCTAATTTGTACGAATTAGCGTACTTTTAAAACAGTGATACGCGTTCCGCAAATTATGTCAAAGTCGCGGATATAAAACGTACTTTACGCAGTATGCAATTTTTATTCAACTTTTAACTTTAAAAGTGTATTTCGCGACGTAATTCGCGCTGCCAGTAGCAATATCGTAGCGTTTGGTGCGACATCCAGATTCAGGAAAGCAAACGTTAAAATAGCTGGATACTTCGGTTCGACGTGAATGGCTGTTAAACTAAATTTGATTGGCTCATTGGGCCCTGGAACAAGCATTTTATGGTAGTTTTAACCTTACTTTCATCATGGAAGTTTTACAAATGCGTGTTTCAAATAAGGCCCACACAGGAAACCAGAATGGCTGAATCACAACAGGGTTTGTCGTCAGACGACGTTTTCAGTCGGCAAATACTGGCTGGTGATAGCTATGATGACAATGAATTTCATGTATATCAGTCTGTTGGACATTGGGAAAATGTTACTGGAAATACCAGTGTGTGATTTTGAGCCCAAAATTGATGTTCAGTGCGAGTCCGATGTATGCGTTGGATGGACAGGATGCCGGTTATTTATTCAAGATACCCATGTCTGAACAAGCAGACTATGGGAATGTTGGACTTAAAACACTAATACAGCATTATGGAAAAAAAAAAAAAAATCTGGCATAAGAGGCAGCAAAGCGCTGATTCAAGGAAGTAAATCTTTGGCAGAGTTCATGTTAGTGAAAAGTTTTCTTTTTGGAACAGAGATATCAAAGAGAGAATACCCTAGTCCGAGTTTCCTCTGACCCGTACCACCCCATTTTTGATATTTGGACATTTATGTTAGGGTGTAGGGTCCGAGTCCATTCCCTATCGAAAAGTTGGAATTCGCCGACACCATTTGGTGTCGGCATAGGGTAGCCGCTTACTAATTGGCCTAGCAAACTTTAACGACCTTTCATCGAGATATACTTACATAAAATCGATAGGAATATGATTTATTTTCTTAAAAATAGCAAATGTAGCATTCGTTATATCTTTAATCCGCTGAGAGACGAAATGCAACTATAACGTTGATGAAATTTGACCTGGAACTCGCCATTTGCATTCCGGGTCACATGCCTACACAAATCTCGCAACCTATATGTCAATGACATCAGAGGTTCAATAGTCACGTGATATCAAACAATAAACCATTTTGAATGTTGTTGTACATAGAATTCGAAAATATTAATTAATCACGTAATACTTGTACATAAATACAATGCACACTTAATTCTCAACATATTTATTCTGAGGACAACGACTAGAAACCTGTCGGTATCGCACGAAGGTGGAGAAAACCAGATTCATCAAGTTCTAAGCACTTGTCAGCGATGTATTTTTTTGGTATCACGTGACTACCGCGTTGACCTGTGCTCTCCGTTTGTTGAAATTTTTTTTCAAGCTGCTGCAACATTTACAGATTTCTGGTCGTTGTTTCCAGAATAAATATATTTAGAAGTTTATGTTCTTGTATTTTTCTATAAATATTACGTGACTTTCATTTATATGCTCGATTTGTTTTCCTACAGCAACATTAGAAATGGTTAAATGTTGATATCACGTGACTATTTGAATTCTGAAGTGATTGACATGTGGGTCGCGAGATTTGTGTAGTCATGTGACTCGGAATGCAAATGGCGAGTCCCAGGTCAAATTTCATCAACGCTATAGAGCAGCAGGGAGGGTGAACAGACCACTTTTCGCAGAGCCTTCATTTTTGAAAAATAAGGGTTCCTACAACGGCTAAAAAAATTATGTTTGAAACAAAACGACTACGAATATTCTGAAAATGGAACCAAAAAAATATCACATACATGTGGTCACCACCCAACCCCTACTGCTGCTGTCGATTTGAAAAGATTGTTTATAATTATATCAATAATGATTGGTGAAGCTTATTCAGCAAGATTAGCTCGAGAGCGACTAGAAGCAATACAGAAATATCTTCCGCTTCATAATAGTGTTAAGCAAAAATTACAAGAGCGTCAACAAACACAAGAAGAATTTACAGAATCCGCAGAGCAATTATTTAAACCTCTCACGAAAACTGCTGAAGGTATTCTTCCCGTGTTGAAAAAGACCCCGCAAAACATTGACTATTGTATTTTTTACTAGCCACGTCGACGATATCCGCGTATATCTTTACTTCGTCGTCTCTGGTGATTTTTCGAGACCAATATGTGGTGTTCGATGAAACTTTGTCAAAATTTAACGTGAAAACTTCACCGGTGCATGGGTGATAGTCTTCCATTGATTCGTTGATCAACATAATTATCACGATTAATGCATTCATAATACCTACTTGCAAATAAATAAATTTGATTTTTTTTTTCTACCGATGATTATAATCAAAAATGCCACATTACAAAACTTCGTAACATCTTACTTTTAAGAAATTTCATTAATTCAGACTTTTGGATTTTGCTCGATATGTAGTGAAAACACTGCATATTTCAGTTGTATCGATGGCGCAATCAGTTTTCTGCGACCTTACAGGGAGAAATCTCCATTGTCAAAATCCAATTATTCTTCTTTCTGAAAATACGCCGAAAGCATCGTTAGCTTCCAATTTCCTATTTAAATGGAGTAGCTGATAATATCCTATTCTGGTTTTCCAAGAAGGAAAATTACATTCTGATTTTTTGACTTGTAGTTCTGATAAATTTGATTTACCGTATACGAATATAACCAGAAATGTCTCCACGAAAAAAATCTACAATATTGGTGGAACTTGCTTAATTAGCTCCATCACACAGAACAATGGAAAGTGTTAAAATTACACTTAGTATAACAAAATAGTCAGTCATCGTTCTATCACGGCGTTGATAAAGACCTCTTCGGGATCAGTATGTTGTTCGCGGGTCGATGTTGAGTACTACATAATTTATTATATTTATTAAGAAAACTGTAGTACTCAACATTTGTCGTCGGGTCCAACATTATTGCGCGGACTGATATTGCGGTTAATCAGAAATTCTTTTACGGTCCGTAATTGTTTTACTGGTCCGTATTTAGGTTTTCTGTGTTTGTAATAACTAGTCATGTTAATATATCTGATTCCGCCACAGTCAATACAAACACTATTTTTTTTTTTATGAATTCCTCGTCCACAACCAACACATGGGTTGAATAATTTGAATCCTCGTTTGATACGCGCGTTGTGGAGCCCGCAGAATTTACCAACACAATTTTGTCCACATAATTCTTTTGATCCCATGGTCAACCACGAACATTTATTCGTTGCGTGTGACATAACTATATGAAAACTATAAATTTCAATTAGAAAGATGAATAATGGTATATTATGTCAGAAAAAAAAAAGATACTGAGATTACGATTGATATACCCACGGCCGAACAATCGTGCAGTATATCCAATGAAAATATTTTAATTGCTCATCAATGTGATTTATTTTGTTTGTTAAATGATTGTCCACACGTTGGTTCTGAATCTTTTCGCGTAGAACCTCCTCCAGCAGATTCTGATGAAGAAGAACCTGAAGTAGAATGTGAAATTGGTTCTGATGAATTCTTCATCGAGTCAGATAAGAGTTACGTCGTAGAATCATTCGAAAATACTCCACAACACGAAGTAACCAGCATCTCCAAATACAACATCTGGTATCTGCGAGAATATTATAATTTATTCTTGAGCGAATTTACCGACTTAATTTATCATCCGAAGAAAGAATTAGCGATTCGAAATTTACTCATCGCCTCATCCAGCAAAAAATCCGCCCAAGGAATCATTGTACAGCATTTCGATAAATTTTACCTGTTTCCGTCCGATGATTGTTTTAACCGATTTGCAAATTCATTTGCAGGACAATCCTCGGTAACAGAAATAATTCCTAAATTCCGAGCTAGATATCCCGTATTTGATTTGGATACCAAAAACATATGTTACTTCAGCCGTGCTTGTGACGAAATTCGTCAATCTAACAACGTGATCGACGTCAACGATATCATTGATTATTTCGCAGAATTATGTAGTTGTAGTCGTGATCTTGTATTTGTGTTTGAAACAGATGGTGGTTATCACATTCTTTGTAAAATTGCCCCAGTATCAATCGATCGTCATCAACAACTGATAAAACAACTAAAACATGATAAACATCCCCAATGGAATGTCGATTCTGGTGCTGGTCTTTACAGTATCAAGTTGAACTTGACAAAATCACATCCATACAAAAACAAATTATGTAAGAAATTAATTTATCCTGCCGCTGATTTTGATGCCTCTCAGTTGTTAGTTTGCCCGGTAGAGATTCAACCAAAATACGTAGATGTTTGTGCTGAACATGATTATGATCGATTAAATCTTAATCCGGATATTATTTCCGACGAGAATCTTACTCGAATTTCTTCAGCGTTAACTGGAGAACCAAATCAACTCATAGCTGTTACTGCGGTATCTCAAAATAGGATTTCTATTGCACGACGACCAGGACATCATTGCAACATTTGTAACCGATGCCACGGATATAATTATCTGTACAATCTTGTTGAATCCAAGTGTGATAACTGTCTCGTCTATGTCACTGAAGATCATTATTCGATTTGTTGCCGAAGATCCACGGGAAATCAAATTATAATTCCAATCGATGAGGAATCCGTCGAAGAACGTATCGAGAAAATCATTAACGGAGAATCTGTTTGTGCTGAACTTCAACCCGTTGTAGATCAGCTTCCAACGGATCAATCAGGAAAAAAGATCATTCATCGAGAATATTTACGATGCTTGATAAAATCCCGCCGTGGATCACATTATCCTGGATATTTTCGTGAACGGAATCCTGATTTGTCATATACTGCAATTCCGCTACATGAAGGTGGCCCAGGATGTAGAATAATCCCCGACGAAGACTATATCGATAGTTCAGCATGTGGAGTCGGTAAATCAAAAGCAGCATGGAATTCACTTCGACCTGAACAATCTGTACTAGCCATAAGTTACCGTAAGACGTTCACCGAGAAAGTAAAATTCGATTACGGCGTAGAATCGTACGCGGATATCATCGGCGACATCGTATTCAAACCGAACGATCGTAGACGTGTTGTTGTACAATATGAATCATTGAACAGAGTTCGAGGAATTCCTGACGTAATTATCGTAGATGAATGGCATGGAATTCGTCGACAACTATTTGGTTTAGTCAAGCACAGTAAAGATCGCCGAAATAGATTTGCCGGGTTAGTAACAGCATGTCAACGACTAATCGTGTTAGATGCACATGCCGATGACGATGATGTATTCTTGTTTAGAAAGATAGGACGTCCATGCATGAAATTCATCATTAACGATTATAAACCCGATCAGGAAAGAAATTCATCGTGGAATTATCTCACTGAAGTAATTTAGCGGCGTTATTGGCTCAACTTGAAATTTGCAAATCCACCGGAGAAAAAAATCGCTGAGTTTGTTTACAACCAAATACGAACTAATTATTCTGTTGAATCGTTATCGAAGCAACTTCAGCACAAGAAATTTCGAGTCAAGTATTATCATGTGGATACTGATCCTGCGCAGAAGAAATTGGATTTCGCTGATGTCGATGTGGCATTTGACGATTATGATGTTGTTATATTCAATCACACACTTGAAGCCGGGGTTAGTATTACCGATGCAAGATTTACTCGATTATTTGTGTTTTCTTCGAAGTTAGGATCCGTTGAAGCCACAGCACAAGCGATTCATCGATTCCGCTGTGTCAATGAAATTCATTCCTCGGCGACAAGAAAAATCCACGATAAAGGTCTTCCAACGACTCGTGAAGAACTAACAAAATTAATTATGGACCGCGAACGAAACCTTGACGAGATAATTAAAGTGCACAGATGTCCTATTTTTGATGAACTACATATCCCATACGGATTTGCTTACCTCGGCAACATCATCGACGAGAACAATTCCAAATTGTATTTCACACCGCGGTTAATTGCGATGATGCGACGTAGCGGATATGAAATTATGGAACAACCACCGGACGATTTTGCGACATGGAAAAGAAAGAATAGCATTACTAAACATCCCGAAAAAAAAATAATAGCGAACGATCCCGCAGTCGATCCATTCTTGAAAACCTCGGTTGGAGAACGAATCAAACAATCTTCGGAAGTCCAATCCGAAGAAATTAAATATCATAAATACAATTCTAATGATTGTCGTGATCGAGATCCATACCAAAATAAACGATGCTACCACATGTTTCAAACGGATGTTGGTAAACTACCCCCGGAACGAATCGAACAACTATATGATGATCGAATTCGGTTAAAACGAGCCCAACACGCGATCGTGGACAAATTTACTAACGGACGTGTGATTGACGCTAAAATATTTCGTTCTGATAAAATTAGTCCACGAGAAAACTAACCGCGGTTAAGAGTTTTCCTACGATGCTGATTTTGCCTGATACTGTTCCTGAGTATTTATCAACGATAAAAAAACCAGTATCAGGATCAGATATGAGAATGCGCGTTGAGAATTTGATCACGAATCAAAATCAGTTATCGGAATACAGTAATCTGCTGAATCATTGGTCTAGCATATTTCCTGAAACAAGAATTCGAAATAAAAAATTAACAGTTGAAAATGTCATAGAAAAAAATAAAATTAATTTATAAAGGATTTGGAGCGACTTTGACAGCAAATGATAAAAATAATCCCTCAAGATCAGATTATACACTAACTTATCCTACGTGGCCTAAATCAGATTTCATTGATGATCCTCGCTGGAGAAATTACTATAATGCGAGTCAAGGATTTTATGGTGACAGCGATATTATCGCGGTTGATGATCATACTGTGATGTTAAAATTTCACATATGGAGCATCAATAATTGGTTCAGTATGTTCGACGAGGAATACTCAGATTACTAAAATAACTGTTCTATCATATATATATATATATATATATATATATATATATATATATATATATATATATATATATATATATATATATATATATGATATGGCGCGATTCCACAACGTTAATAGAAGTCTTAGATTGCTGAAATAATCGTTCTATCAAGGGTCAATGGTCCGTTGTTGATGTGTGTATTTAGTCCTTGATATGGTCAAGGGGTTGATGATCACACTGTCATGTTTCACATATGGAGCATCAATAACAGGTTCAGTATATTCGACGAGAAATACTGAAATAACCCTTCGTTGATCGATGTGGAATCTATGCATTTTATTATGATATGCAGCGATTCGACATCGTTGATAGAGGTCTCAGAACTTCGGATCAACGGTCCAACGGTCCCGGGCGAAAAAAGAATGAATTTGTGAAACTCACGAGAGAACAATCGTGTGGTTTATCGGTGATGCGTTGTGCCGCGGCGACATGATCCAGGGCCGGGTCAACGCCAGCGTCAACGCCGACGCCGAGTTCGCGTCGAGATTTAGTTCCATGGTGTCGTTGGCGGTACATGGGTCACTGGAAAGTCGGCACTGATATTTCCCCGGATCCATGATGGCGGTGTTGTTGATGGTGATATTCGAGCATATCAGTGAATTTTTACATGTCTTCGCGGTCACGTCGATGATGTACTTGTTGTGGAGTATCTCGGTGGTCATTGAGTCGCGGACGCAATTTATTCTCTCCATCGGGATGACGCTTAGCTCGGACGTGAATGTCATAGTGTAGGTACCAGAAGTTATGAAGTCCAACTTGTACTCGCCGGAGTCAGTCACTGATAGGTTATAAAATCCTATGTCGTCAGTGTCAACTTGGCGTATGCGACCGATGTGTGAGTTTGAAACAATAAATGTGTTGTCGGAATCCACTGATGCAATATGCTTATCATCCTTGTAATATCTTTTAGATTGGACATCAAGACCGTGCCGGTGTTTAACATCAAAATATACATAGCCGCGGTGTCATTCACATTCGATGCGGTGTATCGATGATGCGACATCGATGACAAGCAGTATCAGGTAGTATTTCATTGATGATGGTTTTCGATGCTACATCAAAAAAATTTCATTTTTTGTTGATGATCAGCGGTTACAATAAATGGCACCCGGATGAAAATTGTGGCAAGCATATATGTGGCACGGACGAGACCGACTAAATCTTGATCTTCGACCGGTGATATTTTTTGACAAAAAAATGCAATTGTTACAGTCGTCAGCGACACATCGTATTTGGCTTCGAATAAATCCCTTGATACTGGTGTCTTAATTATCAACAATAAATTGGAACTGAATAATGTTCGTGGATTGGGAATGCCTCAAAACTGTCAAAATACAAAAGTTTGTACGAATAAAAACAGTGCTGTTGAAAAGAGTCAAAACGATATCAGCTCTTACGTATAAAGTGTAAGAAAGAATTTCTTGATTGTGGACCCGGTCGAAAATCAGACAAGATACTACGACAAGATGGATTTGTTTCAATCATTTCTGATGACCGACTATTTTGTTATACTGAGTGTAATTTTTTAACACTTTCCATTGTTCTGTGTGATGGAGCTAATTAAGCAAGTGTCACTAATATAGTAGATTTTTTTTGTGGAGACATTTCTGGTTGTATTCGTATGCGGTAAATCAAATTAATCAGAACTACAAGTCAAAAAATCAGAATGTATTTTTTTTCCTTCTTGGAAAACCAGAATAGGATATCAGCTACTCCATTTAAATAGGAAATTGGAAGCTAACGATGCTTTCGGCGTATTTTCAGAAAGAAGAATAATTGGATTTTGACAATGGAGATTTCTCCCTGTAAGGTCGCAGAAAACTGATTGCGCCGTCGATACAACTGAAATATGCAGTGTTTTCACTACATATTGGGCAAAATCCAAAAGTCTGAATTAATGAAATTCCTTAAAAATAAGATGTTACGAAGTTTTGTAATGTGGCATTTTTGATTATAATCATTGGTAGAAAAAAATCAAATTTATTTATTTGCAAGTAGGTATTATGAATGCATTAATCGTGATAATTATGTTGATCAACGAATCAATGGAAGACTATCACCCATGCACCGGTGAAGTTTTCACGTTAAATTTTGACAAAGTTTCATCGAACACCACATATTGGTCTCGAAAAATCACCAGAGACGACGAAGTAAAGATATACGCGGATAACGTCGACGTGGCTAGTAAAAAAATACAATAGTCAAGTTTTTTGCGGGGTCTTTTTCAACACGGGAAGCATACCTTCAGTAGTTTTCGTGATAGGTTTAAATAATTGCTCTGCGGATTCTGTAAGTTCTTCTTGTGTTTGTTGACGCTCTTGTAATTTTTGCTTAACACTATTATGAACGGAAGATATTTCTGTATCGCTTTTAGTCGCTCTCGAGCTAATCTTGCTGAATGAGCTTCACCAATCATTATTGATATAATTATAAACAATCTTTTCAAATCGACAGCAGCAGGGGTGGGTTGGGTGGTGACCACATGTATATGATATTTTTTGGTTCCATTTTTCAAAATGTTCGTAGTCGTTTTGTTTCAAACATAATATTTGTTTTTAGCCCTTCTAGGAACCCTTATTTTTCAAAAATAAAGGCTCTGCGAAAAGTGGTCTGTTCACCCTCCCTGCTGCTTATAGTTTCGGCTAGTCTGTCAGCGGTTTAAAGATATAACGAATGCTATACTCGCAATATCTGAGACAATAAATCATATTCCTATCAATTTCACGCAGGTATATCTCGATGAAAGGTTGTTAAAGTTTGCTAGGCCAATTAGTAAGCGGCTACCCTATGCCAAATGGTGTCGGAGAATTCCAACATTTCGATAGGGAATGGACTCTGACCCTACACCCCAACATAAATGTCCAAATATCAAAAATGAGGTGGCAAGGGTCAGAGGAAACTCGGACTAAGAATACCCATGGGGTCATACCTGTGAGATGTTGAAAATTGCACAACCATAAAGAACAATAACTTGTTCAAGCTAGTTATGCATATGCGTTTCAGACAGCAGACAATGAGAGGGAGTTCTCAGCACAGAATAATATTCGTACACAGAGGAGGAGGATCATATTAAATTCAGAAACAATCAACAGATTAATGCTCATAGGGATCATCAGAGAATCCCCATACAACATAATTAAGTGTGTGTAGATCTCTAGTTGGCAGAACCAATATGGCAATAAAAGAATAACGAGACTAAGTTTCATATCATGGAGATGTATTACCAAATGAAGTACATGCTCTCTATGTGCAAAAATTGAATGACATTAAACAGAAGAAACTGAAATGTGTAAACTCAAAGCACGATGGATACAATTTGTCTTGTTTGAGTGTGGTTATTCCTATGTATATTTTGAGGATGTTGATATTTTCTGCAGACCTTTTGGCACTTAGTTCCAAGCCGTCATATGGTATCTGTATTACAAATTGGATTACTATTACATGTATCTAGTACATAACATTTTGAAGCAGTGTCATTAACTAATGATGAAGTTGATGAAAAAATACTTGATGTCATTCTGATATATGGATTCTTTACTACACTACTAATCTGTTCATCCTGATTCTTTTCTACCATCTCCTTTAGTTTTACTGGTACCAATACTTTTAATAAAATTGTAACTTCTATTTTCTTACACTCTAAATATTTGTGATCATGTATTATTGTCAAAAGGTAAAATGTGCTTAGTTTTGTTGTAAAATCTGAAACTATTAATTAGCAAGGGACTAAAGTAAAAGTGGGTCAACTTCATCTTTGCAAAAATTATTACCATATTACAGAGTGTTGTTAGAAACAATAGAATAGTTGTACGAGATTATTTTGCAAAGTTATAGAACCAGCACTCGTATTGTAACCACATATTCCCTTTAAATAATACTATCATTATTTCTGCAGTGGTATTAATTTCCTGATCTGATGATGTTCGTTTCTTGTGAAATTTTTACACATCAAGAATTCTCAGTATCATTAAAAAACAATGTAATCTGCACCAAATTAAGTTGTTTCAGAGGAAATTCATTTTTAACCCCAAAATCACTGAAGCTATGAGTTCTGGCATTAAAGTCTCAAATTAAATAACATTTAGAGTTGCCATGATAGTAATTTAGGATGCAACTGTTCTAATTTCACCTTTGGTATATTCAGATCTTGAATGTGATGGAGGAACATGGCTCCAAAATAAACACATCAATTTTAGAACCTGTTCATTGACTATGAATCAAGTATATAATCTGAGTCCAACTGAATTGTTAGAAAAGGTTTAATTCTTCTGACAACATTGTAATTAGCTGTCAAATATGGAGTAAGCCTCTGGTCTTTCTGCCATCCCAACCAAGACCCCACCACAACTACGTGACCATGCCCAATGACATCACAGCAATAATTGCTATACAACTAGAGATGACATCTCTTTGAGTATTTTGATTTCAGTACAGCCTTAACAGAGTGGAACAGTAAGAAAGAGTGACAGATATTTAAGTGTTAGAGAGATATTTAACAATGGCTATTCCTCCCGCCACCACTTCCTCATTGGAGATCACACACACACAAAACTTAGATTAAATCCTGAAATCCTGGCAACATCCCTGCAGGGGAGATAACTTTACCATTTTATTTGATTTTATTGGTCTCTGGTCATCCCATGGTATTTCTTTTACTTGAACATTATCTTACAGTGTGTCCAGTCAGCATGGTCGGAAAAGGCATACAACCATTAAGAGTTGTTGAAGGACTCACATTACTACAGATATGAAACAACGGGAACCATACTATAAATCAGTGAAGATAAAAAAGAGTATACATGGTTTGACTGTCCCTGATTGGTTGATAATGAAAGTAAGATTTTAGTAAAAAGAATCTTTTGAGAGCTTGTCCTACTTGTAACCGAAAAAAGTCAGGGACACTGTTTATTAACATAATTTCCATCCCTCTACAGACTTGAGTTTGGAAGACTCATTACTGAAATCAGCACCTGACTCTTTGGTGTAGTATTGAAAGCACACATTTCAAATTTGTGTAGATCTAGAAAATGGTGCAGCTGTTATGGTTTTCTTTACACAAAAGCTGTCATCATAGACGTGTCTATACTGAAACAAATTTGATCATGAGCATTCGAAATTTTAAGTTATTGAATTTTAATATGGTGTTTGCACAGGTTTACAATGGGAACTGAATTAGTACAGTGAGTCTTGAACTCTTGAGTTTTGTGCAGAAACATGGAATCCAAGCAGAATACATCCAGAAATGTAGAGGTTTTCTATCTTGGATTTAGTCTCCCTACTGCATTTCACATTGATATGCATATTCACAAACAATTAGCGTAGTAGTAGGAAAAGTGACAAATTTAGATACATATCATAAACATGACAAACAATATGTGGGGGGACAAGATCATAAGAACAGGCTGGAATGGAGAAGTATAATAACAACAATAATGAGTAGAAGTGTGCCTCTTTTTTTGATGTGTGCAACATTATTTTCTCAGCTTCAGTAAGAAATTACATCAAAGGGAAGACAATAAAGGATGTACAGTTAACTAAACCACGTGAATTTAGCTACTCAAATCGATTTTAACCTTCTGGTTATATCTGTTCTGGTCTGTTCCAGTCCATTCTGGTGATTATGTCCACTGAATCAGTATGGTTCGAAAAAATTTTGGCAAATTTAAAGACTGAAAAATCTTTTGGCAGATTATGATTATACACTGTACTTCTGCCTGAGAGATGTGAATAATTTCATTTCTTGGTTTGTTGATTCTGGTTGTTGCTCAGTTCAAATGCATCAGTGAAAAATACTGATGCATTCTCATACTTTGTTACAAATATTTATTACAGATGTAAATCTCCAGATATTGGTGAATATAGCTTGAATAAGTTATAATAGTTCTGGTTGGAACAATGGACATTGTTAGAGAAATTTGACATGAGCTAAAATGTAAACTTTTCGGCAGTGTGTGATGCAGGATTGCTCAAGACTTCTCCATCCCATATACTCACCATGAAAAATCCATTTGTACCAACTGATGATGACTTTTAGGTAACGGTCAGAAAGGCATAACTGACAATATTCAAAGGTCTACAAAAATTAATGGAGTCGAAATTTATAAACTCAAATAGTTGTGGCAAAATGATGGACTAGTACCTTTGCTGCTGTTGCCACAGTTGATTAGTTGGTTGATTTAGTTTGGTTTGGTTTTTTTTTTTTTGGGGGGGGGTTAACAGTATATTAGGTGGAAGAAGAACTGCTAAAGACCACCAACCCAAATTGGTTGACCTGTGACAAAAACTCACTCTGTGAGATGTGCAAGTGATCTGTAAAAGTAAGCACCTTAGTACACTTGGACAAATGGAGCCTCTGTTGATCTGATGTTTATCTCCATCAGCCAAAGTCATTTAGACATGAGATCTCTGGTTTCGGTAGATCATTATGACCTTTACACTATTTTCAGATGAAGAGAATCTATATATGGCAGCCAGTTTTACTGCTGAAGAAAATCCAAGTACTTCTGAGAAAACCAAACACCACTTATGTAGAACCACTGACCTTCCACAAGTAACTGGCAACATTCTCATTTACACATTGGAGGCAAGTAATCACATGACAAGCATGTTGTACCACTCTGCCATGGAAGCCCCTCAGATCTGTATCACAAGACAAGCATCTTATACTCTGCTATGAAAGCCCCTCAGACCATAGGTATAAGCCTCGTATGAAAGACTAGTGATCACTTTAGTATACAGTTTAGTAAGGATACAAATTCATGATTTCTGTATTAGAATAGAAATCCCTAATATAAAATCTATATTCATGGACATTAAATTAGTAGGTATTAAGGGACTGATCAATGACATCTACAAATAATAAGCCACCAAGAAAATCTGTGATTTCACAGTATCAGAGACATACATGGCTGACAAACAAACAAAAGGACAAAAGATTGATTATAATGAATGAATATATAAGAATTCAGTAGATTACCTTCAGCCGGCTGTCATTTAAATCACTTCTGTCCCTAACCCAATATTAAAAATGCTTCTACCACCCACTAACCACTAGCCAGAAATTATGTAAAAAAATATGCTTCTGTAGGGGGCAGTGTTTTTTTTATTAAAACACATCTGACGGTGGATCTTAATTTTTTAAAATTGCTTCTGTTGTGGGTTGGTTGAATTTGAAAGTGCCTTCCCCCTGGAGGGTATATGTTTTACTGGAACAGCCCTAATTACTGTCTAGTTGGCTGGTTTCTTGCTATCTACATTCTATTTTGTACACTGAGAAACTATGTTATATGCTGCAGTCATATCATGTCATTGCTGAAGTGCTTGTTCCCTTCTGTGTCCACACTGAAAACTACTCACATGTATCATAATTCTGCAAAACCTGGATTTGGATTGTTTCTTGTTTTCAAAACAAACACAATGACTTTTATTTCTGAAACCATACATACATTCTATCAAAAGGTTTTTGACCTGTATTAGACTAAAATAAAATTACAACAGATTTCTGAAAAATGGAATTTATTATACAGAAAGGATGTAGGTATAAAGTAATCATGTATTATCTGCTTGCTTGAGTCTATCATGGGTGCCATTTCTGAGATCTGGAGAAATCTTCTTTTCCATCCAATACTCTTCCTTAGCTGCTGATATAAGAACATTGGTAAGAAGATGTCTTTGATCCCTCTGCCTGGGCACCACTGGGGGCCAAGGATTGCCTGGAAATAAAAACAAAAATGAGTAAAAAACAATCCCTAACAAGCCCAATTTGACATCATGCCCTTTTTGCAGAATAGTGAGAGACAATAAAGCAATTTTATATCTGAAACCAGGTTATCGTTTGACTCTAAGCAATCTAAACCAAGCAAGAGTCTGCAAAAATTCTTCAGAATTAATTGGTATAGAGAGGTATCTCTCATTTCTTTTTCTTCCCAAACATCACACCATACATATCTTTATATAGGTCCATCAACCCAATTCAGGTAACTGTAATAAATGGAACCATGTCTGCTATGTACTTAAGAGTCTTACTGGTAGAACAGCAAACAAAGCATGAACTTTTGTGAACTTGGTGTTGCAATCCAAGTTGCATGATTTATGTACAGAAGTGAAAAACTAAATTATTACCTGCTGATTGGCCTGTCTACCTACCAGTGAGTTTCTAGAATTTTGGTGAGCCTCATTTTGAGAATTACACTCATTTTGTATAGATCTTTATTATGGCTGGCATTATGCAAATTTGCCTTTACTGAAATGCCTGTCTTCTCAAGATAATTTGCAACATGGTAGATAAAGTACCCAAATCAAGTTGGCATTGCATTCCACTTTTAAACCATACTGCTCAAAGACTAACACAAATATTCCTTACCCTTAGAAAATGTATATTATTTAACCAGTAAACACATAAATAAACATCAGGTATATGACATTCAAAGTAAATTATCCACTTATCTAACTTTTCCTAGCCCCAGTTTCCATGTCTCAGTTCTTTAGGGAGTGAAACAAAATTTGCATGCATTATTCACTGTATGCCAACATCCGAGGCTGTTAGCCTTTGTCACCTAGTGTCATTCTCTGGCTACCCATATGGGACGACTGTTACCCTAGTGTCAGACTACAATCACCTAACACTAGCCTGTTTGAATGCAAACCTAACTCTCACTTGGCTTAGATCTCTCACCAGCATGCGAGTCTGTTAGAAGACTAAACTGACATCTACACATGGATTGCTGGTATTCGCTAGCTGTGCTGTGTCACAATCATTTTGTCTTTTATGCAATGTTTTCCTGACAGTATCACAGCTAAACTGTAAGATATACAAGGGTCCATGTTTGCAATAGCAACATTATTTGTATCATTGCATGATATACTGCAGAACTGGTTAAATTCCCAAAATAACACAAACATTATTTCTTTCCTCGTATCTTTTATATGTTCTAATAAATTGTTCACAAACACTAAAATGATTTAAAACACTTTTATTTTGCACCTTAAGGTGAGTTATATTAATATTATACCTGTAGTGTAATCCTACAAAGAATGTACATACAGCATTATTTACCAAAAATATAAAATCTAGATGGGATTAAAAGCTCTGTGTGTTTGTGATCTGGATTTTTAATGTAGCTTTAACAATTTTTCAGTCAAATCACCAGGCCGATCAGTACTAACACTAACCTCTTAATGCTGAGCACCTAGCGAGGCAGCTGTTAGTACCATTTTTATAAATCTCTGGTATGTCTCAACTGGATTTCGAACCCACGACCTCCCATATCCAAGGTGGATGCTCTAACCACTAGACCACCAGAGTGGTAAAGATTAAAACCTGAGATCTAAAATTCTGTGTAAAGCAGGTTTAGAAAAGCATGTTTAACAGTTACTTGTTGAGCTATATTATGCATTAAGAGAGTTTTTATTTTTGGTTTCAGAGGCTTTGTTTTTTTTTCATTCAGACTAACTGAAAGAAAAGATGATGTTCATTTTTGGAGAGTCTTTATCACTGATAGTAAAAGTCATATAGGTCATGTAGGCATTTACTACCGACTATTTCAGTAATGGATGTCACCTTTTAGAACCTGATTACACATATTTTCAAATAGCAACTATTCACTTTACTTTGGATCCTCTTTCATCCCTATTCCTTTCAAAAGGTCTTTATTTCAAGGCCTCAAGTCTTTATTGCAAGCCCCAAGGTCTTTATTTCAATGCTCCAAGGGCTTTATTTCAATGTCCTAATGTCTTCATTGAAATGCCCCAGGGTCTTTATTTCAAAGCCCCAAGGTCTTTATTTCAAGGTCCCAAGGTCTTTATTTCAATGCCCCAAGGTCTTTACCGCAAGGCCCCAAAGTCTTTATTTCAAGGCTTCAAGAAATGCACAAGGCAAAAATGTTAAAGGATGTGGACATCTTTGGATGAGGTCAACTAAATATGTGATCCAGTATAAACTGGACTGAATGTTGCATGCTGTGATGTCACAATGAAAGTTGTGCATGTTTAAAAAAGCATGTCAACCTGTTACTTATTATAATAGATCCTCTTTCTTGACTCATCTTAGTACCTGTTTATCAGGTGATCAATAATTTTGGTTTGGAAGTTTTTTGATCAGGTTTATGATTCTGAACATTTAACAAAGGGATTAGATAGACTTTGGTTAAACCATATTACCATTAATATAAGAATAACAATGAATATTTAATTGGGAGTAAATGCGTGAAAAATAATGTGTAAAAGAAAATGGATGAGGTTATGAAAAAGAAGATACAGATACCACCAGTGAGAAGGTATCCAAAAATCTCCATAGTCATCATTTCATGTGCATCACACTAAATGTGCTAAAGTTGCATGCATCAGCATATGCTGTATAAACTGCCTTACAAGTGTGTTTATTGGAACAGACAAGTTAAAAATGAATAACCATTACACAGACATCCCTTCCAACATTTTTCTGCCTGCACCTCATGATCAAATATAGAATATGCCCAATTATATGATTGACTGATAGATTGATATTCTTTTATTCCTCCATTTTGTGAAGATTTTAAATTAAATAAAAAATGCAAAGAAATACATAAAAGCACAAAAACAGTATTTACTGCATATACAGCCCTATGAATTATTTTGAACTGGCGAGTTAGCAAAATTATAACTAAATTAATACCAATACATGTACTAGCAATCACATGTTTTAAAATATTACACTTTAAGTATATATATATTGTGCAAGGAGTTATTTACAGTCATTTGCTTGGAGCTTTTATCAACTGGGATAATATGTTCAGCTGATTCATATAATATTCAGACATACTTTATTTTTTGTATTTCATATTATGCTTGCTATTTTGCAATAATGTTTAAAATGCTGAAGACAGAACTACACACCAAAAATAGTTACTATCCTACTCACTTTGCAGTTCAATGCGAATATTTCTTGCATTATATTCTGTGTAAGTTCTCTAATCAATCGAATATATAATATCCTTTATCTTAATGAAATACTTGGTAGATAGTCTGATCACATTAATCCATGCCTTGAGTTCGAATCATTCTGAAATATTGTTTACTACCAAGTAGCATAATCAGTATATCATCATCTGATCACAAAAATTACAGTAAATCTCTGGAGGCATATATGAAAATATATTTTCCATCAAATGGTTTCTGTCCTCTAAGGTTAAGCAACAATTCATGAGATCTGGAAAACACGGTCATCACTTGTTTTCCCACATTGTACACACAGTCCAGATCTTGCTTGCATTCCTCCAGAATGAATTAATGTCGCATACTTCATTTTTCTGCTTGGGTCATTATTAGAATTTCCATAAATGAAGCATTTTCAATCCTGGATAAATTTTTAAAAATCAATTGAATCCCTCCAATGGATATATGATACTCGTCTGATGTTTTCTCTCTGTGAATACCTGAATTCTTGTACCAATCAGGTTTTTCCAGGTTAATTTGTTTGGAAACCTTCCAGTGGAAATAAAATAATTGAGATAGTCTTCTAAATCATACTTTTTTGATTACAGTACATATATCATATACAAAAGAATTATAACCATGTTTGGGGTAAAATATCAAACTGTCAAAAGTCTAGAAGAAAATTGTTTTATAGTTTAAGTTTGCTGATATTTTACACATGCAACCTAAAATATAATTTTTTTGCTTATTTAAGTGAGCTTCCACTGTCATCATTCCCAAGCATGCTGTAGTTGATCCTATCATCAATCTGTGTGGGAAACCTTGTACTGTCCATGTGAAATATCGTATTTTCTCCAATGTTTCAATGGCCTGACATGTCATACTGAACCTGAGTTCTGAGCCATACAAAGCAGAAGGCAGCATAACTCTTTCCCAGACTTTCACAGAAAGTACAGGATTCATTCCATTTGCATTTAAGGCAATTGACTATATTGAGTTTATTATATGTTTAGCTTTATCACAAGAACAGACTACATGATCATTAATTTGCACTGACTGGGTAAAGGTTACTCCTCATATTTCACCTTTTTCTTCTAAGAATATCCTGTAATCTAAAAGTACCTCCATTTGCTGAATGTAATTATTTTCGGCCGTCGACTGACTATCATCCACGTACTCTTGTTAGGGTTATATTTCAATTTCAACTTCTGTGCATATTGATAAGCTGTATTCATGAGAATCTGTAATCCATTCAGTGTAGACCTTTGAGACATCTACAACAATGGACTGTGCCTGACATTGTTAAGAATGAAATTATGTAGCACAGTTAAAGAGTAATTTGTATTTTACATATTTTATGTACACAAGAAAAAGAAAAATGGACTTTACACACCCATGACCAACTCCCCCTTAGAATGGAAGTGTATTTGATGTATGTTCTCTAGGCCATAAACAAGCACTTAACAGTGTGTAGGAATGGGCAATTATCCTCATATTTTTGCATTAATTTCAAAATATTTTAATTTTCCAATGGTCCACAATGCCACATTCCATGAAATGCCTAAGTTTTCTTTATCCAGAAAAAAACAACAACACAACAACGCATAAATCATAGTTGTATATAGTACATCAGATATTTATGAAGGGTAAATGCCGCATAAATCATAGCTGTATATAGTACATCAGATATTCATGAAGGGTAAATGCCGCATAAATCATAGCTGTATATAGTACATCAGATATTCATGAAGGGTAAATGCCACATAAATCATAGCTGTATATAGTACATCAGATATTCATGAAGGGTAAATGGCACATAAATCATAGCTGTATATAGTACATCAGATATTCATGAAGGGTAAATGGCACATAAATCATAGCTGTATATAGTACATCAGATATTCATGAAGGGTAAATGGCGCATAAATCATAGTTGTATATAGTACATCAGATATTCATGAAGGGTAAATGGAGCATAAATCATAGTTGTATATAGTACATCAGATATTCATGAAGGGTAAATGGCGCATAAATCATAGTTGTATATAGTACATCAGATATTCATGAAGGGTAAATGCAGCAGAGACAGATCCATCCTTCTTACAAAATCAAAACTGATGAAGATCTGTAAAGTTTATTTTGTATAAATACTTTTAAATTCTGGTCATCAATATTTTTCAAACAACTTTCTCAGACAAGATGTCTGTTATACCATGATAAGTTACCTGATCCTTTTTATTTTTACCATTCTGTTTGTATATCACTACCAGTTTATATTGCTTAAACTTGCTTACATTTGTGAATATTGGAATAGACATGTTAGAAAATTAATAACCATTATATAGACATCAGTATTCTTTCAAACACTGCTCTGCTTGCACCTCATGATCAAAATAGAATATGCCCAATTATATGGGAGAGATTTCAGCCATTCTTTATGCTGTTGTGCCTATTATACCATACTGCCCCAGTTCAGCTGACGCTTTTGTCAAAGAGAGAAAACTGAACTAAAATAGGTAATGAAAATTATAAAAATGCCATACTTCTTCAGTTTCAAAGATATATACAGTCAAACCTGTCCTAATGGTCACCTGAGTTCAGCGGCCACCTGGTCATAATGGCCATTATAATTTCCCCTGGAAAATTTCCTATATAACTGTCATGTTATCAACAGTCACCTGTCTTTCAAGGCCAGTGGCCACATGTGTTTCAATCAGGCTGTGGTTTCACCTTGCCTTCAGCGGTCATTAGAGTGTATCAGCTGTGCAATCTTCAAGTAAGCAAATTAAACTTCATTTCTTTGATAAGCAAGGCATGGTATGTAAAAGGTGTATTGCATCAATTTATGTTTGAACACTTCATATTTCAAATGCACTTTCTGTAATCCAGTGAAACTGACATAGCCATATTCATCAAGCAGAGAGCACATGTCAACATGGTAGTAATGTGATACAAAAAATCATCATTGATACGTACTCTATTCTTGATGAATCTGATGTTCTCCAAGTTGCTGTGACAGCAACAGGTTTCTGGTCATTGTTCTTAGAATAATATGATGAGAATTGTGTCCCTTCATTCTTATACAAACAGTATGTGACTTTAATATTTTCACATCTTTGTACAATAACATTAGAAAATGGTTTATTGTTGATGTCACATGACTACTGGACCTCTTATGTCATTGACATGTAGGTTGTGAGATTTGCATAGTCATGTGACTAGAAATGTAAATGACAAGTATCATGTCAAATTTCATTAATGTTGTAGTTTGGTCTCATCTATCAGTAGATTAAATATACATGTATAACAATTATAATACTTGCAATTTCTCAGAAAATAAATAAATTTCATATCAATTTCCTACAGGTAAGACTCAATGTAACATCATTTAAGTTTACTAAGATTGCTGGTAAGCAGTTACAAAATGCTGCTACTGCATGGTAATGGCAAATTCCAATTTTTGACAGGCAATTTACTCTGACCCATACTCGAACATAAATGTCAAAATATCATAAATGGGGTGGGAAGGGTTAGAGAAAACCCAGATTAACATTTTATGTGCTACTAATAATAGCCCCAGAAAACTTTTTTCCATTACCTAATCATCAAAGGTCACAAATAAAAGCAGACTGTCTTCTGACCTCAGAGTTTGAGCTTGTGCTTATCCATCAATTGTTGAAAGTGTGAACACATGCTTCCTTGCTTAATTATACCAACTATACCAACTGCCATGACAAAAAGTCACTCCTGTGTTTCACAATTAGATATAAGTTGTCAATTAGTAATTTTATTTAGGAGCCAATTCTACTGATAATGAGATAAAAGTGTGTGCATGTGTATGTGAGAGAGATGGAGATGTATAAACCAGTGCATATACAAAGTTGTAGTTTTCTTGATTTGATGGGGGTGTATTTAAATTATCACATTTGTATTATAAGACATTAAATGACAAGCAGAGTTGGGTACTGACAAATGCACACAGTTATTTTTCTACAGGACAGAAGATAACACCTCTTGTTATTGGTAAATCAATAAATCCTTGCAAGGATACAGTATCCTTGTGTGGAACTTATTTTATTATTTTTTAGATTTTTCCTTTTGCTAAATAACTGAGCAAATATATATGCATGTATCTTGTCTGGCATACTACTACTGCTAATAATAATACATGTTAAGCAGTAATAATAATAATAATAATAATAATAATAATAATAATAATCTGTTCATAGTACATAAATGTCAGGAACCAAGTTTGAGAACTAAACCTGCCTTCAGAGGCCACCTGTTTACAAAGGCAACATTTGCCTTTTCCCATGGGTGAATGCTGAGGACAGGTTTGACTGTAATTTATATCTAAATATTCTCATGTAAACCCCATTTAGTTTAAAACCCAAGAATGACCATTTAGCATATTGTGTTTTATTTCGCAAGTACAATGACCTCTCCATACAAAAGATAAATTATTCTTGGTATATTTAGTCATTGAAGATATTGAGACGAAAATGTGAACCACTGTCATGATGAATTCACACAAACATTATATACTGATACTGAAATATCACCACTCAAATGAAACATATATTAAGATGGTTCATTAGGAGACAAAAGACACTAATTCACTTATAATAAAAGAGCCACTCACTTATAATAATGGCGCCTATTTCATCACAATTTTTATAAAAAGATTTGCAAACCAGAAGATATTAAGAACTGTAATTAGTTGTCAACATTTCATCTAAATTTAGATCTCTATGAAGGAAGTGATCTATGTCATCATAGCATAATTAGAAAGATCTATAGCTTAGATTTACGAAATAGCCACAGTTAATGTAATAATTTCAGCTTAACATACATTTGACTGCAAAAGAGCAAGTACTTTTTAATACACTGGTGTTGGGGAGAAAATCTTAAAATAAGTATACATAAAAATGTGATGCAAAATAAAAGTAATGTACAACACTGATTTTCAGAACAGATCTGATTTATGTAAGTCTTTTTTTTGGTGATAAATTCTTATGTACTGTATATACTCACTTATAAGTCGAGTCAAACTACAAATAATGAAGGTCTTGATCTGATGTAGCATAATGCCCCTGCAGATCAGGGTCTATGTTGTTTGTTCTACTGATTACTCCCAACAAGCTGCACAGGCACAGATCTGCTGGTGCATTATGCAACAGCAGATACGTCGGTGTAGTTTGCAGTTGGAATTGACTTATAATTGAGTATTGATAGTATTAATTGTCAAGCACATTGATCCTTAGCTATTAGACCTCTTTTGAAAATTAAAAATTTTCAGTTATAAAACCAACTTATATGTATGAAAAATGTTAGTACAAAGAAATAGTTACGACTTTAATGACTCGACAGTGTACAAAAATTTAAGTGGTATGAAATATAACATGAAATAAGCTACAACACCATGTTGACATATATTAAGATTTTGTTTCATTCCACCATTGTAGTACATCAACAATTTGTGTTTGATACACTATTGTCAAAGAAAATATTGTGATTCATCAATGCATTTATGCTATCAATTTACCTCCATACACAAGAAATGTAAACCTTTTTGAATTACTTTATTTCTTTAATGATATATAATGTCATGGACGAACACCTGTCATTACAAAATTTAAGCTCTGATTTATCAGGTTCTATGATGTTTCCTTGAAATCTGAACATGCTTGAACAGAGGAACTCCTGATCTGCCAGTGCACTGTGTAACGACTCAGAGTCAAAGCCATTGGCAGATGAGTGAATTGTTTGTTATACACAAGCAAATACAGAAAACCAGAAGCCATACACATCAAGTCTGTCTCCTAGTATTTGTTAAACTGGTGCTATATAGATCAAGATGTATCTACATACCAAGTAACATCCTGACAAGAGCTGGATTGGCATACTGACATACTGTTAAAGACCAACATTATGCACTGATTAAATTAATCAATAATCGTTTGGTGCAATGAAACAATTTTAAATATCAACAAATGCTTAATTTACCATAGAGATTATCTTGAATAAATAAAATCAATTAATAAACAGCTGTTCGGCAACCACAACAACATGAAGGTAAGCGAGCTTGAGTATCATTAAATGTTCATCAAATATATACACCATGTCTTGAAAGTTGCATATCATGTTACATATCAAAGCTACCAATACCAAACCCTACTCTATGGCCATCTCTACTTCGATAGCTTAAGTTCTGAGGTTATTCGAGGGTGTCCACATACCGACAAGGCCGCCAAAGTGACAGTGATGTTAGGCTTCCCAAAAGTGGCTTCAACAACTAGACTTGTTTGTATAATGAATCAGGCCCCAATGAGAATCTTATCATTAGAATCATTCCCAATGAGGATCTTATATTAGAATCATGCCACAATGAGGATTTCATCATTAGAATTTCATCCCAATGAGGATCTTATCAGTGGAATCATGCCCTAATGAGAATCTTGTCAGTGCAATCATGCCACAATGAAGATTTTATCATTAGAATTTCATCCCAATGAGGATCTTATCAGTGGAATCATGCCCTAATGAGGATCTTATCATTAGAATTATACCCCAATGAGGATCTTATCACTGGACTCAGGCACCAATGAGCAATTAGGATCTTATCATTCGAATCATGCCATAATGAGAATCTAGTCAGTGGAATCATGGCCCAATGAGGATATTATCAGTGATGTCATGCCTCAATGAGGATCTTATCACTGGAATCGTGCCCCAATAAGCAAAGATGATCTCATGATTAGAATCATACCCCAATGAAGATCTATCATTGGAATCATGCTCCAATGAGGATCTTTTCATTGGAATCATACCCCAAAGAGGACCTTATCATCAGAAGCATGCTCCAATGAGGATCTTATTACTGACTATTATCAAAGTCATGTGGGACTTGACTTTCACTTTTGAAAAATATATTGAAATTTCACTATCTTTTGTGGGATACCAATTTTCCATTTATTTTTTTTTTCATTGCAACAAAAGAAAATTTCAAGACCCCAAAGAATACTGATCCTTATTTAGAAACAATACAAATCTCTTCCCAAAACGAAATGTCAGTATATACTCACTGCCATTGCCATTTAGTTTGGTAAAATCATGAAAATTGATACCCATGAAAATAAACAAATTTTCTGTACATCAACATATTAAACTTGATTATGAATTAATAAAAGCACCACTAATTACTTGCAAACGCACTGACTTTCACCGAGGGAAATGAACCAGTCAAACTAGTGAATTGTTAACTGGGTACCCAGTATGTCTTACAATGAAAATGAAGACTTGTACTGGATTTTCTACAGTTTACTGCATGCTAAAAGTTTTCTAACCACTTTAAGAATGTCTTCACTGACCCAAAAACTTTTAATATCATCAATTTTCTTTTAAGTTCATCTTGCCAAACCTTTATAGATATGGATGCAACCAAATAAATGGAACACAATTACACCAGATCTGCTTATAGCACACATTATACGGTATTATCTTTGCATGGGTGGGTGGGTGGGGCAGGAGAAGAGGTGGATGAAATACTCCATCACCAATCAAATATCCATTTATTACATCTGAATTTCATCAGTAAGTTTAATCACTTGGGACAGCTTGGATTGACCCCCTCCCCCAATGAAGTAATTACGCATGTCATCAAATTACTGCCTGCTTACAGCATGCCACTTCATCCTATTTAACTCTGATATAGCCTTGGTAAGTTTTAGTAACTGATAAATACAAATAAAAAATTCTTTTGACAAGGTGTCTACTAGGTGTGAAATGATACACCTCTGCTGTGTATCGATACGATTTATGATACACAGCCTGCGATATGATACGTATTGAAACACATATTAACTTGATGGTCTTTCCATCTTTGGAAGGTAAATTAACTCTTTCCTATCTCCAATAATCTGATATACTTCGTAACTTAAAATTATTGTCATCATCACTACCATCAGCCACTATTTGCCAAACGAAATCTTAATGAACCACGCCGGGAATAAGACATTTTGGGTTTTCTTGGAAGCCCGTATTTTAAACACACTTTATAAAACATCCTTCATGGAAAGTTCAAACTACGCAATAATAACGCTTATTCCTGGGCACCATGTGCCAATCAAATTTAGTTTAACAACCATTCATGACATGCTTGAAGAACCCAGATGAGTAAACAGCTGCCTACCCGAAAAACATATCGTGACAAGAACAGTTAAATAAAAATTGCATACTTTGCCAAGCACATTTTCATATGCAGTACTTTCAACTAATTTGCGGGAGTTCTCGTGCATCACTGTTCTCCAAGTTTGCAAATTCATACAAATTCTGCATGATTCATGCAAATACATACCCTAACAACATCTCTGTTTAAGTACTTTACATATCAATTAATGGGTTTTGTTTGAAGTTTCTCTGTTGCTTTGCTAATTCTTCCTGATTGTCATGCAGGGAATAAGCTACATTAATTTCTGATGGGTGGTTATTGTTGAACCTGGATCAGAAAAAGCAATAACCACCAATAAGAATTCAATGTGACATATTTCACCGAGTGACACACCCATACTGTAGCTTTCAAATCAACTAAAGTAGACACAATACAATTCAATGTCGAAATTTCGTGTAAAAGTGGTTATTAAATGATGAGTAAAGTACTTTATTATACATGTGGAATGCATTTGGAATGTATATTATATGTTGAACATGCTGCAGGGTTAAGATAATTAGCATGGAAGGGGATGGGGGCAAATTACGAACCATCTTACTTTGTGGTAATTTACAGATGGCGAGTGAATATTCTGAACATTTATTTTTGTTTTTACTAATAAAAATGAGTGCCCGTGACTGCAGATGCTGTTTCAGATGAATTCTAATTTTAAAGAATAATAAGGAAAACTAATAGTAATTATTCATGACTGCTGAAGACTAAAATAACTTGCATACGGTAAGCATTGTTTTGTATCGATTCTCTGTACCTTGTATTGATAAGTTTATCGTTATAGCAAAAGTACTGATGTATCGATATATCGATGAATCGTTTTACCCCTAGTGTCTACAACAATTATGTAGGTTAATGTTTTTTGGTATTATGTCACATATTATTAATGTGATATACAATTCATAAGATATGACATATTTTATTGATGTTTCGAGCTTTTCAGCATTGTTACTCTGATCACATACTGGTGATCTGAAGAAATCACAGATATGTGTGGTAATTCTGATCACAAATGGCTGGTCTGAAGATATCACAGATATATGTGGTAATTCTGATCACAAATGGCTGGTCTGAAGATATCATAAATATGTGTGGTAATTCTGATTGCTAATAGCTTCTCTGATTATATTATAGAAATGTGTGGTAACTGTGAATAGTATGTTACCTTTCAGTTCCAGGATGCCCATTTGAACACCAGAGCCTGGGACTTTTTTTGGCAAAAAGTGATAATCTGTAAAAGCAGTGGTATAATTCTGGTATCTTGGCACAAGCACCTTGAAAAGTTTGTGAACTAGATCTTTCTCCTGGAAAAGAAAACATTTAGCTATCAAGACAGGACTCCAAGGTCAAAATGGTTTAATAAGCATGTCACAAAATGAATTGTCTTAACATCATAATGATTGATCCGAAATATGATGAAAATCCATCAAGGGGTGTAGGAAATATAACTAAATGAAAAGATGAGAACTAAAACTTTCATGCAAAATTTGGTATGACTGTAACCTTAACAGCTAGTTCAATGGGTCTGGTGAGAACACCACAGAATGAATTGTATAAGGTTCATATTTATTCATGCCTAGCATAAAGAAAATCTATCACTGGTTGACAAAATAAATTCCAACCCAAAACATTATGCAAATTTTCTATGACTGGCCCTGACCCCAAGGTAAATGGGACAAGGCAAGTTGTAGACTAATTTGTTCATAATGATTCTTCGTAAGTGTCACGGAATTGTATAAATCTCTCTATTTATTAAATACATGTACTCGGGTTTCGTTTTTTGTGTACAACGATACCCGAGGGTGATTTTTGTATATTGTACATTATTTCGAAACAGTGAGTTCAGTTCATCCTATACCGCACGTGCGAAGTGCTTTCAGTAGGAAAAACCAAACTTTTTCCAGCACACAGACGATATAGGCTACATCGTCTGTGTATAAATGCCTCACCGTAAAGTGATATCTTTACATTATGGAACGTCTTGTCAGTAAGCAGTCTACTTAGGGATTTGCACATCTTCAGCTGCAGAGGTATGTAATTTATTATTTCTTATGTATGTTAGTTCTTTTGTATATTGTATGTTACAGCTATTATTCTACTACGTTTATTTTTGTACATTTTCTATGTAGCTTTGGCTTGCGTGGTATAATGCAATACTTTCTATTCTTGTTTGTGACTTAGTAAGAGATTTACATTAACAATATAAAGTTGCATTTTATCAAGAAACGTTTAGTACCATAGGAATCTTATCGGACACGGGTTCACTTCTTAACCTGTTTATTGTTTTGTACTATTGTACCAATAATGTGATTTGTATAACTTACCGTATATAACGTCATTACGTTTTATCCTATATGCCGTGTCATAAGTAGTACATGGTGTTAGATGTATTTTCAGCTGACCAGAGTGGCCAGAGTGATCCATGGTGATCGTGGTCGACGTGGTACCAGCTAAAGAGCTAACCATAGAAATTAACCACAGCAGCCGTAGAGCTGAGTGAACAGTGTTGCTGGTTGAGTAGCAGGTGATCAGGCGTTGCAGACCGGATTGGTGGGCGCTGATTGCTTGACTGACCTATTTTGGGGTTTTGTTATACCCATTGTTTTGGGAGTGTATAAGATATTTTTGTATGATATCTCTCCAATCAGTTCATCATTTTACTATCTGAGTAAAACAATATCTCATTTTTCACTAGTTGAGTGAATACATCATTTTTACTATTCAGAAAAACACCCATTATTTTCATCATGGGAAATTGCTGTGATTTGTTCACTTTTGTCCTTGTACTGTGTAAGGTCGTTCATTTGTATTTATATTTGTTGCATTTTTAGGTTCGTGCATATTATGTTAATTTGTCCAATATTTGGATCTTACACACACACGTATTAATCAATATTCTTTCTCATTCAAATCATACATCAATAAACACTGTATTTGTATCACCATCAGAAGTGTTCTGTTGTAAATCTGAAATCCCAACTCGGTTATCTTGTTACAGTTCGTGTAAGCCAAAGGTAAAAGAAATAAGCCTGCATGCCGCAGAATGAGTTGTCTTGACTTCATAATGATTCATTGAAAGCAAGAAAAGAATCTATCAAAGGGTTTAGGAAAAATCCAAATGAAAAGTTTAACCAAAACCTTAACAAACTGTTGATGATGCTGCTTTAAAAAAGAATTTACTATATCTCACTTTTCATGAACACAGGTTTGACAATAAATTACCATCCAGCCATACTGCAATAAATTCATTAATTTGGAAACAAAATTTTTCTACCATTACTCAATTAAACCTATGGGTGTTATTAGAAGCCATGGGACCAGGATTTTCTACATATTAATTTGGCTACTAATATGTAACTTTGTTGGTGGGGGGGGAACTAATTTTATTGATGTAATACTTGAGTTGCAACTGTATAGCTGGTACTTTTCTGGGTGGAAAATAACAACCAAACACTGAGAATTTGTTATTATATTTGGGCAGACCAGAAGATTACAGAACACTGGATCACCCCTGGGACACCCCACACATACACTGCCCATACATATTTACTTCATTCTTTTCCTAGGGAGCAGCCTCATTTAGTTGGGCATCAACATGATGCAGGAGAAGGAAATCTGGCAATAGCAACTGGTAAGAATTACATCATTAAAATTGGTTGCAACCCCCCCCCCCTTAATATCAGTAACCATTCACCATACCTGTTGCTACTGCAAAGCTGGATTTGTTACTTTCATGGGAGGCTGATGATCCCACAATTGGTGAAAGAAAACAAGAACACAAGGAATACTTTCCCACACTGGAGAGTAGGAGACTATTGTGGGATGGAATCCGCATGGACCACTTTCTAAGCACCGATAACTGGGCCCAAGGAGAAAATGCTTCCACTCTGGTGAGATAGCAAATAAAGATAAATGGAGAGGGTAATATGAGAATGCAAAAACGCAGTTTTCATCACATCCTCCAAGACAAATGAGTTAGATAGGCCCACAAGGCAGCAATGACTTAAACCTCATGGGCTTTAATTTTCATGAAGTAAGGGTCCCTAATGGTAAGGAACTCATAAGCTCTCCTGATAGCTAATGCCATCTGGCCTGAAATGGTGGAAGCTGAAATATCATTTGAACCTTTAATGGGGAATAAAAGATGCTTCCTACCCTTCCTTTTCCCTACAGAGTTCTGCCAAAGAAAACATAAAAGCTCTAACAGGTCACAAAAATCTTCACCATCCCTAGCACAGATACAACTGAGACTGGGTATCTCAAATGGTGGTACAGCAATCGATTGAAGCTGGCTATTGCAAATATAATTGGCTGGCAAAGGAGAGAAACCGACTTGTAATTGACATTTAATCTGATATAGCCCTGCCCTATGGAAAGGGCATGAAGCTTGTTTCTTGTTTCTTTGTCTCACAGCCGCTAAAGCAAATAAGAAAATCATCTTGAGTGTCAGGTTCACAGGGGTTTTATAAGAGACCACAAGACATGGAAGCATTAGAGGGCAAGACACAGGTCTTTGCAGCACAAAATATCTGATCAGATCTACTAAATGAGAATCAGTCCTGATAGCAAGGCCTTTTGAAAATTTAGAGTGCTCGAAAACTTTGCTTGACAGCCCTTAATAGTAGAAACTAAACATTGTTTCTCTTCGAAAAGGAAATGAAGAAATTCAGCCACATACACTCTCTGAGGGACAGCTGGGATTGATATGTTTTCTACTACATCAATCACAAAAGTTTCCCATTTGACATCAAAAATCTTAGACACCAATCTTCTCCTGGACTGAATGAAGCACTTGGCAACATTTACCAAAAACTTTCCTTTGTGCAGAGATCTGAGACATACATAGTGTGAAGGTGGAAACTTTGGGCAAAGGAGAGGGCTCCAGTGCTGTGACACGCTGTCCCCTCCTCTGAGGGTAAGGTCCTGGGATGGTCCAACAGCAGAATGAAATTGCTGATGACTGCTGGGGCTACAGAGTGGCAATAAAAATGCACAGCGAAGTACTTGATTTAGTGTAGAACCTGTAGGATCATCCTGAAAGGAGGAGGGAAGGCATAAGTGAACAGACATCCCACTTCAGGCTGAAAGTGTCTACCGCCATGCAGTCTGGTTGGGGACTGTAGAAATGTAAAATGGGATCTAGTTGTTTAGCTTGATGGCCAACAAGTCCATCAAATGGAGTCCCAAAATGCTGGAACAGTAAATCCGCTATGGATTGGTGAAGCAACCATTTCATGAGATTTATCTTCCCTTCCCTGACAGTCTGTCTGCTAAAATATTCTTGTGAATATATAATGTGAAAAACCCATAAGGTAGTTCCCTCTTAAGTTGTCCAGCGAAAGAGGTTCCAAACTTCCAAACAGGGAGAAAACGCATGTGTGCCTCATTATTTCAGAAATCCTGCCAGGGTTTTATCAACAATGGGAGCTCATCCCTTGTCACCAAAATAAAAAAAGGAGTAGGAAACAATGAGGGGGAGGAGGAAATCCTCCTCTCATTCTTCCTGTTCCAAACTGTTCAAGCACTCCTGAAATCAAAATCTTCACAAGATGTCTTCTCTAATTGCATGAGCATTAATCTGTTGACAGTTTCTGAGGTTAATCTGTTCCTTATTTGCATATGAATACCATTCCGAGAACCCATTTTCAAGTCTGCTGTCTGAAGGGGCATATGCATGCAAGAATAGCTAGTTTGAACAAGTTGGGAATATTTCTTTATGGCTATTACAATTTTCCACAGCTCATAGGTATTGTCCCATAGATATCACTGCTCCATAATATGATTTTTCTCTAACATGAGCTCTGCAAAAGCTTCACTTTCTTGAATTTGTGCTTTGACAACTACTATAATGCCAGATTTATCTGTTCTATAATGCTGTATTAGGGGTTCAAGTCTGTCACTGTCAAAATATGCTGGTTCTGAGATATTTTGATCAAATGATTACTCTTACTTTTTAATTTCCTTTTAGATTTGCATTTATTCAGTTTATCTTAACCCTAAGAGTACGAAATAGCTTTGCAGCACAAGATCCCTCAGTGATGAAATGTTTGAGAAAAGAAATGAAAATTGCACTATATTTTTAAACTGCCTCTATTTTAATTAATTAAGAACACAGACTGAGGGGGGAGGGCTTGACTGGCATGCAGTCTCTTTTTCTTCAACCTGCATGTACATCAGACTCACACTGGCCATCATTATTGGGTTCAAAATCACTCAGTGGTATTTCCAGTAAAACTTTTCCAGTTCCAATAATCAAATCAAAACTTACAAAATCATTGTCATCGTTACTATCACCAGCCAGTATTTGCTGAATGAAATTGTCATCTTTAGACTGAACCACGTTGGGAGTCAGCCATTCCAGGTTTTCTAGGTAACAAGTACTTTAAACAATCATCTGTCAAACTTCCTTGATGAATGTGAGGTTCAAGCTATGACAAAATGCTTTTTCCTGGGCATAATATGCCAATCAAATTTAGTTTCACAACAATTTATGTCAAGCCTAAGTACCTGATTGTGTAAACAGTAGCCAACCTGAACAAAGGCATATTGTGACAAATGCTATGAGACCTCATCTGGCAGCACAACTTATGATATGCACTTCAGTTAAATAAAAATCATACACAGTACATTCTGCATCACAGCTCTTTAAGAGCATGAATTTATACAAATGTTGTGTGATTTGTGCAGTCATGCACCCTGACAGCATCTCTGTTGTCTCCTGAGGTTTGCCACCATATTGTTGGAGGAAACCATCACAGAGAGACCTCTTATTCAGTAGATGCACAACTGATGGGCTAATAACACTGCCCACATTTCCAAATTGTTAATGTGAAGGGTAGATTCTTCCCAAGACCATGATCCTTGAAGAACCATTATATCTGGCTCTATCATGAATCTCAGTTGTCTGTGAATGGGTAGGAGTTGGGTTTGTTGGGGTGCATGGGAAATCTTTCCAGAAACTGGTCCCTATTTGTCCATCAAATTAGATGATGGTGGAAATCCTGACCTTGAGAATCAACCAAATAGAGAAACTGAAGAGGACACAAGTGAAGTCTGCTTAGGGTAACTAGTTTTGATGTGGAGTTCAATGTCCCCAGTAGAAAGAGAATAAGATGAGCTGACAATGTGGTTGTTACTCTCAGTGCCTCCAAATGGGATGATCTTGTCTACTCCACCCCAAGGAACATGGATTAATTGTCTTAGGAAATTTATCCCCATGTGGACAAAGGGTTCTGAAATGCAGTGAGCTCTGATTTCTTTAGGTTTGGCAGAATGCCCAGCCTGGTCACTGTGGACCAACAGCAAGACAGGTCTTGTCTGCAGGACTCTCAATGGCCATTGTAGATCAACCAATTGTCAAAGTATTGTATACTTGGGATGCCTAGTTATCTTAAATGGGCTGCAACTACTCCCATGACTCTGGAAAAAGCTCTTGGTGCAAAGGCTTGGGTGAGTGGAAGAGCTTGAAACTGGAAGTCCTCCACATCAAAGCAAATCCATCTGTACTTCCTGCATGGAAGAAATATCGAGATGAGAAGATATGCATCCTGAATACCACTCATCACCAGGTCTTAAGGCATCCCTGACTCAGACTGTGGTCTCCATCTTGAATGGTTCCTCTAGTAGAAATCTGTTTAGAGAGAAAAGGTCCATACCCAGACAAAACTTTCCTGGGAATCAGGAAAATCCGGTAGCAGAAGGGAGTGAACCTCTTCCTTTAAGTGCACCAGTTTTAACTGGTAAAAGAACATGGTAGACCTAATTAGAGGAGGCAAATCCTGAAACCAATATTTTTTTATGATAGTAAGGACCCAGCCGTAGATCATTATCTTAAACCTAAATAGAGGTTTAGTCTGGTGCCTAAAGGAACCAATAGAAGAGGACCACTCTAGAGGAGAGAGAGCGAGTCTCTAGGACTGAAAACCCTTGTCCTTCGGAAATGGCCCACGAACATCTCCATGGGCCTTTGCAAAGAACTGTTTGAGGGCCTGACTGCATAGGGAAACTCTGAAATGGGGTTGTTGTTTTGATTGGGTCAAGCAAATACAATGAATTTACACAATGGATGCAGTGGGTGGTAAGGATGATTTCACTTCATGATAGTTTTGAAGGGCCAGGAGCAGATGTGAGGGATCGGTGTCACTGGTCTTTCAAATCCTGAGTAGCCAAAAAGGGGATGAGTCCTCAGACAAGAGGGCTCGTCCCCTTTGGGGGCAGCCCTCAGAAGGTTCTTAATATACTCTAGTAGGATCTTGGAAGTCTCCAGAGCAACATCCTGGTGGAGGTGACGATGCTCTGCTGACAAGACCATGGTCAAAGACAATGCAAGCCTAGAAGTTTTTGCCATTGCTTCCAACAAATGATAAAGTGCCACTGGTGACAGAGATTCCTCTTCCAGCATGCTGAATGAGACTGCTGACAAGAGAAGGCATGTGCGGCTATGGTTACTAGTGATCAAGTCTTTTGTTCTTAGGATTCCAGAATTATCACTGGAAGGTGGGCCCAAATCCCCATGAAAAGCCCACTTCATCCACTACAACATCCAAAGTGGATGGTTTAGTGGGTCAAGAAAGGGCATAACCTTATAGCCTGAAGCAGCTACCAAGTGTTGCAACGTAGACAAGGGGGACAGATCACCTCCTATGTTATCTAGCAAAATCTTGGTATTTGCTAAACCTATGAGAAAGCTCCTTAATCATACCTGAGCAAGGAAGCAACAAGAGATCTGGTTGAGAGTTTGCCCCATAAAGTTTTTCCAAACTGGAGAGAATTTTGGGTTTGGAACACAGGTCACTTGGGCAAGAGGTGATAAACCTCATTTACCACTTTATCGAAAGACCAACTCTCTTCCATCTCTGCCACCTTAGTCAATGGGTGTGAGGAGCCAGGGGACCTCAAGGAAGGGGGTAACATATTGGCCTGTTCTGTACCAAACTCGTGCACATTGACCAGGACAGAAGGATGTCATCATTCAGCTCTCTCTCCTGGGAGGCAGGACTACACAATGACCCAATGTCTCTCTCTGTTGCAGGGGAGACTTGTGGGTGGGGTTGGGTAAGAACCTGAAGCAGTAACTCCTCCCCCCAGATATAATGGACTATCCTTAGCTGTGGACTCTGCAAGTGGCTGAGGGTGACTCTCCACCCACCTAATGCATTCATGGAAGAAGGTCCATCCCCCTCCCATTTTACTGACCTAACTTCTCAAGATGATGTAGGTCCATGGTCCACAGCAATGACATAAATACTATGCAGCCAAGGTCCAGAAGTTCATGCACTGTATGTAGGGAATGGGTCACTGGCTTCCTTGCAGCAGATGGTTCCGTATTCAGTAGAGATTTAGAGGGATAAAGGGATGGGTTAGTTGCCGATCTGATCACATTCCATAATCCGACATCTTAAAGGTGATTCCCAGTCTCTAAAAGATGAACCATATGGGCTCTAATGACCAGTGCCCCCTTGCCCAGTACCCAGACACTAGGCAAAGACCGGTCAAGCAAGTCAGATCTGTATGAAGGCTCTTCCCAAGATATGAAAGACTTAGATATGAGCTTGTCACTAACCTGGGAGCTAGATCCTGTCACAGACAATGGGCCTTGGGGACAGAATGGAGACTGCTCCCCCTTATGGGAGTGTCAGACTCACTTTCAGCCTGTGCCGAGTTATGGGCAAGTAGAGGGTTATGCTCTCCCTTCAAGCTGGTAGGTGGGCATGACTCACCCTTCAAGCTGGTAGGTGGGCATGACTCACCCTTCAAGCTGGTAGGTGGGCATGACTCACCCTTCAAGCTGGTAGGTGGGCATGACTCACCCTTCAAGCTGGTAGGTGGGCATGACTCACCCTTCAAGCTGGTAGGTGGGCATGACTCACCCTTCAAGCTGGTAGGTGGGTATGACTCTCCCTTCAAGCTGGTAGGTGGGCATGACTCAATCTCTGCCCTTTTGGACAAAAGAAGGTGAGGGTGCAACTCGTGCTCTGTCCTAGTGAAAAAGAGAAGGTACTCCTCATGGGAGGAAGCAATTCACTTTCTGCAGCCATATAATGGGTAGGGTACTGCTATTCTGTAACAGGAAGGGTGTGACTCACTTTCCATCTACCTACAGACACCCTACTTAAGCACTGTTCCTGTAAAAGAAAGCTGAAAAGATTTCTTTACAAAAACTTCTATATATGAGCAAAAGTAACACAAGGCAAGCCTGGACTATGGTAATTATAGGCTGCTAAAAAAAATAATTTTAGCAAGAAGACACTTTACTGTGTGCTTCCACTAACATTTAAATGCAAAAACAGAAGCAATGCTAAGCTATGTACAGGAAAATACAACATAATTAAGTCATCCAGGCTTTAATGAAAGCTAAGGGCTACTAAATTAGCCCAAAACACCAGCTGGTACAATTGATAATAAAAATGGTAAAAATCAAGGAAAGTTATCGAAAACTAATGTTGATAAAGAACCTGTTTGATAATTGTGCTTGTGACATGAAGTTGAAAGGTGGTGTGTGACTTGCTTTCTGATTTAAAAAATAGCCAAATTTACACCATAGGAAATGTGAGATACAATGATTCCTAATGAACATTAATATAAAACATGCATAAACCACAAGTATGCAAGGATGGGAAAAATTAACAAAATACATACCTTAGTTAGAAAAGTGCACAACCAAATTAGTTTTTCTGTAATCACTAACACCCTTGTGAAGGGGAAAAAGAAGGATAAATTGCCAAGCCATACACAATGTGTACAGATTTTAAAATACTATGAATTCTTGAGACAGTTTAATGTAACTGAGAAAAACTTGATCAGGAATATAATCCAAACATTTATGAAGACTATGCACATAAGAGATGTAAACAATTCACTTGCTAATCCATGAAACGATGGCAAATCTTCTTGGGTGCAAACAATGCACACAATACAGCCATGTGACTGAGAAAAGAATGATGGGAGTAGGCAAGTGCAACATAAGTGCCGGGTGTCCCAGGGTGATTCAGTGTTCTGGCATCGTTTGGCTGATTCGAATGGAAGGACGAATTGTTTTCATATGGTTGGGATATTCCCCCCCCCCTTCGGGAAATGTACCAGCTATGCAATAGCAACAAGTATGATGTAAGTAGTTTTAGCCCATCTACTTTATACACATAATAGCTGCAAAATTCTGACATCATGAAAGAAAAATTAAAATTGCATCACCTGAGAACTGCTGGAAAGTTAGAAACTTGTTAAGCTTTTTAACTTTTAGAAGAAAGAAGAAGATGTACTAAGTTACTTTTTTCTTTCTTCAACAGCTGCATAGTTAATTGGCATAAATAAAATAAATAACAATGACCTTTGACCTTTACCTTGAAGACAGGAATCCAAAGATGGCATGCAACACATCCTCCTGGCATTATACCAAAGTGTACAACTGTTCTAAATTTATGCCAAATGACACGAAAATTTGAGTGTAGCACACAATGAGTGACAGAGAGGAATGGATAAAAACCCATGATGAAAAAGTGAATGTGATGTCCCTTGCTTTTTCCTAAGAAGATGCATGAACATTAAGACTACCATGACATCAAGCATTGCCTAGTTAGCTAGTTCTGGCCCTGAAACCTTCTGGCTGGTCTATGGTAGCAGATAATGGGAGCCTATAGTACTCAGTTTAATTACAATTGTTTTTCAAAAAAAATGTTTTAAACTAAAAAACACAATGCAAAATTGCCTGAAATAAGAGAATTTTGCACGATTTTGGGATTAGGCAATTTATATAAAGAACTGACACATATTCTTTCAAAAACCACACATAAACCACTTACTACAGTATGCTTGAAGATAACCAGGGAGACAACTCTCCAAAATGATTAACAGAAGAGCAGGAAAGGGGATCTTTATGCAATACATTTCATGACAGTAATTATATATATGTATGTATGTATGTATGTAT
>JAECUM010014346.1:0-47931 GCA_016617855.1 Megalonaias nervosa
GTGTGTCATTACAAAGTGAAGGATCTGAAATCCATGTGACGTGTGTGTTATAGCACAATGAAGGATTTGAAATTCGTATGAGTTGTGTGTCATTACAAAGTGAAGGATCTGAAATCCATGTGACGTGTGTGTTATAGCACAATGAAGGATTTGAAATTCGTATGAGTTGTGTGTCATTACAAAGTGAAGGATCTGAAATCCATGTGACGTGTGTGTTATAGCACAATGAAGGATTTGAAATTCGTATGAGTTGTGTGTCATTACAAAGTGAAGGATCTGAAATCCATGTGACGTGTGTGTTATAGCACAATGAAGGATTTGAAATTCGTATGAGTTGTGTGTCATTACAAAGTGAAGGATCTGAAATCCATATAAATTCTGCGTTGTAACAAAGTGAAGAATTTAAAATTCATATAAGTTGTGTTATAACAGTTAAAGATTTGAAATCCATATGAGTTGTGTATTATAACAAAGTGATGGATTTGACATCCATATTAGTTGTGTGTTATAACAAAGTACTTGTTATCATGAAGTATTTAATGTCAGAGTAGTGATTGCTTCTGTGGGAATTTATAATAGCAAGGGTAATTGATTATAGTGAAAGACCAACTTCAATGGGAATTTATAATAGCAAGGGTAACTGATTATAGTGAAAGACCAACTTCAATGGGAATTTATAACAGCAAGGGTAACAGATTATAGTGAAAGACCAACTTCTGTGGGAATTTATAATAGCATGGGTAATTGATTATAGCGAAAGACCACCTTCTATGGGAATTTATAATAGCAAGGATAATTAATTATAGTGAAAGGCCAGCTTCTGTTTGGAAGTTCATAATAGCAAGGGTAACTGATTATAATGAAAGACCAACTTCATTGGGAATTTATAATAGCAAGGGTAACTGATTATAGTGAAAGACCAACTTCTATGTGAATTTATAATAGCATGGGTAATTGATTATAGTGAAAAAACAACTTCTATGGGAATTTATAATAGCAAGGGTAATTGATTATAGTGAAAGACCAACTTTTATGGGAATTTATAATAGCATGGGTAATTTATTATAGTGAAAGGCCAGCTTCTGTTTGGAAGTTCATAATAGGAAGAGTAACTGACTATAAAGAAATGCCAACTTAATGGGAATTTGGAATATCAAGGGTAATTGATTATAGTAAAAGGCCAGCTTCTGTTGGAATTTATAATAGCAAGGGTAATTGATTATTGTGAAAGACCAGCTTCAATTGGAATTCATAATAACAAGGGTAATTGATTATAGTGAAAGACCAACTTCTGTGGGAATTCATGACTAAAATACAGCCATAGAGTCTCAAATTTTCCTTGCAGTTGTTTTGCCTTATCTTTGAGGAAATTTTGAGGATTTCTCAAATTTAACTAATTCCTCAATTCTTTTCTAAGATATTTTTTCTGTATGTTCAATTTTAAAATCTAAAAAGTTGGCATGCTGTATACCTCTGACAAAATATTTATTAGTTTCTAAAGTATCATTAGCAAGATAATAGAAAATCTCAATTTGAAGAGAAATTTCAATAATATTTATCACAGTTGGATGAAGTGAAAAAAATTTCATCCATTACATATGGATTTTGTTGTATAAAATATGTGAAAAATGAAATACAGTTTACAAGGGAAAAAAAATCATTTTTGTAACACAAGATTTCTCACTACATTAGTTGTTACTTTATCTCAAGTTTACTGTTTCTAGTGAATATTGTTTGAAATTTTGATATCAGAACTGTAAAGATTTGAGTGTTTAAAAATTATTCCATACTTCCTCATTATATTGCTGTCCACTGGATCCATAGAGTTCAGTATATACTCATGTGCAAGTCAGGTTGTACTGCAAACAACACAGATGCTGATATGCTGTTGCATATTGTACCAGAAGATCAGGATCTGTGTTATTTCTTCTACTGATTACTCCTAACAAACTGTATAGAAGGCAGATCTGGGTCTGTGTGGTATACCACATTATTGTGAGACCACTTTATAATGAATTACATGATAAAGTAACTGAATGCTGAATAATGAAATGGAATCCATGACCATACTCACCTTATAACATGAATCATGTTATTATGGAGGGTCATTGTAGTGAGGAAGTGCTGTATATACAGTAAACCTTCAATACTGAAATCACCAAGTAGATGGATACAGTGAATGTTTTTAATTAGAGTGAAAACCACATAGGTGTCCCACTCTTGTCAAAACTCAGAGTATTTCCAGTCTGTGTGCTGTTACATAATGATTCACATGAATCTGGTAGTTAGATTGATTATCCATTCACTTGAATTACTGTTACATGATAGTTGATGAAAGCTGTTCTATTTGGCCCAGAAATCAGTTACCAGACCATACTAAGCATGGTTGAATTATCAGAACATAGAATCATGAAGTTTATCTGAACACACATCATAACTTGCTGGAAAATTATAATTGGGAATTTAAGTTCTTCATCCTAAAAATTTCATGCAAGAAGGCTTTGCTAATGCAGAAATATGAATCGACAATGGCAGATTTTGAGACCTATTTGCTTAAGCCACTGATTTGATGATCTTGAGATGAATGGCATAGAATATATGAGTTATTATTTTCACTATCAATACATGGATATCCTTGTAACTTATATCTTCATTGCGGTGTCCTAAATAATGACTGTTACTGTCTTTTGAGAAGATTTTATAATGAGTCTTGAAACATTAACACTTTTAGCAGTTATCTTAGTAGCATTTAACATATTATTGTCAATTTGATTGATGAAGACAATTAATGGGATTGCACATGAGGTAAATCAGTCAGTATCATCACCCAGTGGGGTATCTATAGTTTGTTTTCTATCATCACAAGAAGAATCACATGGAATAATTCCTATGGCTTATTTTTAAGTTCTAGAAAATTGTGTCTGGTTTTGAAACGAATGGTTCCATCTTCACTGCCATAGTCCCAATTGACAGTGTTTTGCCATCTGTCTACGGGCCCCGAGTGGCCGAGTGGTCTTAAGCGTTCTCCATTACGGATCATTGCCATCTCACCTCTGTCTGCGTGGGTTCAAATCTAGGATTAGGCGAATGTGGATATGTGAGAAAGCTTGCCAGTAGCTTCTTGTGGGTCGGTGGTTCTTTCCGTGGATTTCCCGGTTTCTTCCTCCACCATTAATACTGGCTGCCATGTATAGCCTATCATGTGCTGAAAATTGGCGTTAAGCCCCACATCAACAACAACAATCAACCATCTGTCTATATTGCTGAATGGAACATTTGACAGTGTTTTGACATCTGGCTATATTGCTGAATGGAACATTTGACAGTGTTTTGCCATATATCCATATTTCTGGATGGAACATTTGACAGTGTTTTGCCATATGTCCATACTGCTGGATAGAACATCTGACAGTGTTTTGCCATATGTCCATATTTCTGGATGGAACATTTGACAGTTTTTTGTCATATGTCCATATTGTAGACAGGCATGACATTGAATTTTGCTAGTGAGTTGGCTCAAGTCCACTCTGTGGCCTGGTTGAAAACAGGAAGTCCATGTGATGGATTCATTTGGATGAATCAAATTGAATCTATGGTAATGGGTTTTTGTAACTTTTAAAGGAGCCATAGTTGTTCTTTTGTATATGGAACATCCAATTTACCAGTATAGAAAGACAAAGCTTGTGGCATTAACAGCATGGAAAGACAGAGATTTTGGCATTATCTGATCAAAATATGTTTGAGAAAACAAGTTTGATTGGGTATTCATTTTTCTAAATAGTTCTAGTGAACCTGGGGAATATAATTTTCCAGGTACATTGCATTAGAGTTCCTTGAATTGCTTTGTCATTTTTCATTAGCTCAACAGTTGACTTTTCATTGTACACTGGAGTGGTGAATGTAAAAAAGTGGAATTGACCAGTTGTCTCATGTTGTTAAGTACATGTATTTCAAACTGAAGGATCAACTCAAATTTGGAATACATGTAGTGTCTTGTTAGAATTGTTGTACATTTAACATCCAATAGTTTGGACAATAACAGCTTTTCAATATATGGAATTTACAGTGTTTGATTTAAGCTGTACCTTTTTTTCACAGGAGAACTACAGAATGGGTGGTAATTACAAATGGCCCCCAGTAGAAGAGGTAGTTGTATACAGAAGACAAGTCAGGAATATCATCCTTGGCATCATACACAAAACACCTCTGGAACTCCCCATCACCATGGACAGTGTCTGGGTAGGTACACAAAAAGGTTTTATATTTAGGAGTTGTACAGCCACTGGTAGAAACTAGGTCACTGTGATTTATGCATACTTTTGCATTGAGCTCACTTTCGCTAGGTTAGGGTTCATGTTTAGGTCATTTTCTCAGACAGTATTGTGGAGTCACATAAATTGGTACATGTATTTAGATGAAATCCATGTGGAGTAACACAAGTTGGTATGTACATGCATTCCATGTGGAATCACATTGGTATTTAGAAAAAAATCCATATGGAGTAACACAAGTTGGTATGTACATGCACTCCATGTGGAATCACATTGGTATTTAGATAAAATCCATGTGGAGTAACACAAGTTGGTATGTACATGCATTCCATGTGGAATCACATTGGTATTTAGATGAAATCCATGTGGTGTAACACAAGTTAATTGGTATGTACATGCATTCCATATGGAATCACATTGGTATTTAGATCAGTCCATTTAAAGTCACATAAGTTGGTATGTAGATGCAATCCATCTACAGTCACATAAGTTGGTATGTAGATGCAATCCAACTACAGTCACATAAGTTGGTATGTAGATGTAATCCATCTACAGTCACATAAGTTGGTATGTAGATGTAATCCATCTACAGTCACATAAGTTGGTATGTAGATGTAATCCATCTACAGTCACATAAGTTGGTATGTAGATGTAATCCATCTACAGTCACATAAGTTGGTATGTAGATGCAATCCATCTACAGTCACATAAGTTCGTATAGTCACATAAGTTCGTATGTAGATGTAATCTATCATTCAAAGATTCAGAAAATCTACAAAGATGGGTACTCCATACAAAATGAATTTACAGTATTCATGGTTTGCAATTCAGCCATAGTGCAACTGGCTGTTTTCTTATTTGAGTTCTACCATTTCAAGAGTTTGTCCCAAAAAGAAACTTAAACATAAAAAGAAATTCTATGGCTTCTTATGGAGATTGTAAAGTTCTGAACAAACATGTACATTTTATGATGAATCTTCATGACTGTAAAGATTTTTTTCTTCCATCAATTTTTTTGTAATTTATAAGTTATTTTTATTACAGTTTTACTTTAAAAATTTCAAATCAAATCAAAATACAGTTACACTTTGAAAACTTGATGTGCTGCAGATGCAATATTTTCATTTAGGTTTATGGCTGTATATATTTTAGAGGTACCTGGCAAGAGAAAACTATATGCTAGTGATGAACAAATCATTCAGACAATATTGAATATTCAAGTGATTGATGCTTGAGTTTTTGTATGAGCTTATCATTAGATAAATATGGTATATATCATGTGATGAACTATTACATATCTACTCCTATATAAGTTGGATCCAACTGCAAATTGCATAAATCCAGATCTGTATGCAAACAGATATGAGTCTGTGTAGTTTGCTTGAAAAAGTTTTTGAAAATTTTTTATATAGGATTACTGCTGATAGCCTGGTAAAATTTGTCCTTCATGTAATGAAACCACAAGAAGCATCTTTGTCAAAACCACATTTATAGTCCGAGTCTATTAACCCGTTTGTTTGTACCCCCCTACCGATTTCAATAACGGAAACCTTTAATTTGATAAAAAGTGCAAGGAACTTAGTCAATTCATTCATTGATTTATATTTTCTAACCAGACTGTAAGTGGAACGGCCATAACACCGTCATCGTCTGGCCTCAGGTCACAATTAATAATTCCGGTTCAGTACCGACGAATGTAGTCCCAGTCTATTTTTAGATCATTTTTTCCTGTCTCCGTTTGGTGGTGATACAAGAGCTAGATTTAGGCATTCTTGGTAAGGATTTAAAGGCAATTGTTTATTCTTTAGAATATGAGCTTATGGTGTGGTTGTCTGTGTGTATTTCGGCAACAGTGCACAGTGAGTAATAAGACATTGGTGATGATCCGGAAGTGAAATCTGTATTCAATTGCATGGTGTTTTGTTTACAATTCAGCCTTTCAAAAAAATGCAGGTCAACCCTTGACAAGAACTTCACCGTAAAGTCATCTTTGAAGGTATTTTAGATTAACATATGATTTGTATTTATTGTCACACAGTGGAGAGTTCAGTACTGAGAAACAAATGTAGAGAATATATAGTAAAATTAATTGTGTTCTATGGCTGTCTGCGCGTTTCATGCTTAACGGAAGTCTTCAATATAATAAACGGACATGCTCGAGATCCATTTCCAGTTCCTGGACAAGTCCAAATTCAGCAAAGGGGTGTGTATAGGACTACTGATGTACATACATATGTCGTCTGCTTCCGATATTTACAGTGTCGAATCAAGCAAAGGAAAAGAATGACAACAACAAATTTGCCATTCACGTGAATTTAACAAGCAGTTTCATTAATATGTTCATGTGTGCAAAGGGATATAATTCCAAACTCTCAACATTATGGTGATTTACGGAATTATCGGCAATTACCGAACAGGATGAACTACATCATTATGTTTCTGATGGAAATAAACTAGCCCATAGTGTACGCAATATGGCGCCGTGTTAGTATGGAAAGTCCGTTAAGCGTGAAAGGTGCAAGTGGATGCCAGTATTAGTGCCACTCTGGTCACAGTCAGGTTAGAAATTATAAATCAATGATTCAATTGACTTAGTTCTGTGCACTTTTTATCATATTAACCTTTTTCGTTATTGAAATCGGTGGGGGGTACAAACAAACGGGTTAATAGACTCGGACTATAGTATTACAGATATCATCAGGAACAAATGTGCATATTTCCTTCACTACTGTTCTTTGCAAAACACTGTCATTTATTTCAATTTTTTGACTTTAATCAGGAATGTGTCATAGGTTATATAGTATGTAAAATATTTAATTTCTAAATAGATAAGTTAAAATTTAGGAAAATATGTATGAAATTTGAAAATAATTACAATATTATTAGATGTGAAATACAGATTTGTATTTCAGACTCTCTCTTTTTATGTATACATGATGGTTTGATCATTATAGAGAAAAGAGAGATTACTCCTCAAAATATAGGTACAGTCTTTTACAATGACAGATTTGTCACAGTTGTAATTGCAACAAGAGTTTACTGATTTATGTCTGTTTTATAAATTTATATTTTTACCTGTATGCATTTGTATCTTTTTATTTAATATTTTGTCTTTTTGGCCGTCTGTATTTATTTCTCTCTAAGATGCAGTATCACCTTAAGATGTTACATCCATGATAAAAATATAATTTGCAACTTACTCTATTTTTGTCTACAAATATTTTTACAGCAAGTGAAAAGTATGTAAATCTATTATGTCTGCATACCAATTATATCTACATACCAATTATGTCTACATAACAGTTATGTCTCATACCAATTATATCTACATAATTATATCTACAAACCAATTATGTCTACATAACAATTATATCTACATACCAGTTATGTCTACATAACAATTACGTCTCATACCAATTATGTCTTATTCCAGTTATGTCTACATAACAATTATATTTAGCATTGACCTGAACTTTGTTATTTTTAGTGGGCCCTGGTGATGGGCATGGAGCATGAAAGGATCCATCTTGAAACATCCTCAGTCCTGATACGTCAGCTTCCCATTTCCATGGTAACCAGACCCAAAGGATGGAAATATGCCCCTTTAAGCACTGGTAATAATTTTGATGCATAAACTTACTTCTATGCATGGATAAACATAATTTTGGCATTAATATATGTCTGCTTAGTTTAAAGCAGAAATTCATTTTCTTTCAAAGTGCATGATATTGTTTAGTTTGAAAATGACATTTAATTACTTGTTGACATGAGGAGATGAAATGCATTGTTTATAAAGGATATGATGCATGAATTCTCACATAATTTTTTGATCTTTGCCTGGTACCCTGTTTTGTTCAAGGTTCATTTCTCTTTGTCTGTGATTGCATAAAATTATGATCTTGAGAATTACAAATGGTTACAATCATCAAAGAGAAGAACTTTACATCTGTGTGAAGCCTAAAACCCTATCAGAACATTGTTGAACCTATTTCCTGTAAACATCAACATTTGTGGATAATGATATAACATTAACCTTTGTGTACATTAGCCAGTAATTACGCCAGTAACAAGAGCCTGACATCAAGAAACAGGCATCAGCAAAAATGAATGGATACCTTACCTTACCATATGAATTAAATATTGGTTTGAATAGATATTTGATACAATGTGGTGCTTGTATGGTTAAATTTTGCATTTTGGGACTAACAGGCTCACCACATGACATATCAGAGGGATTGCCACCCATTAGGACACATTGTACACAAACTAGTCAGTGCTGAGAAAACTGGCCAGGTAGATGATATGGCCAGTGGTGAGGGGGACCAGTATATAGAAAATGAAATTTTCATAAGTTGTAGATCACAATATTTAAACATTTATAAATTTATAAGTTTTGACAATGTAAATTACAGTGTCATTGGGATAGCTACATAGTTGCGCATACAGCTTGTTTGGATGCTACTCTCACTTCAGAAGACAACTGCTTCTGAAAGAAGCTTTGTTTCCAGTTAGCTCACCCATTTCCTTGCATGGCACTTCAAACAACCTGAAACATTCATTTAATGCTGACTCGCTGGTTATTTTTAGACTAGGTACATGTCATTTTTCACTTTACAATGAATTAGTCATTTTGAATTCAAATCTCATCCCCAAGTCTAAACTGATTTTATGCACAAAAAAAACAATTCAGTTTTTCTAAATGTTGATGAGGATAAAAAAAAAATACTGAATTATGATAGGAAATATAAATGAGAACAAGTTTAATCTGCACTTGAAAATTATGTATGTCTCTGATAGTTAAGACCTTGAAAATTATGTATGTCTCTGATGGTTAAGACCTTAAAAATTATGTATGTCTCTGATAGTTTAGACCTTGAAAATTATGTATGTCTCTGATAGTTAAGACCTTGAAAATTATGTATGTCTCTGATAGTTAAGACCTTGAAAATTATGTATGTCTCTGATAGTTTAGACCTTGAAAATTATGTATGTCTCTGATAGTTAAGACCTTGAAAATTATGTATGTCTCTGATAGTTAAGACCTTGAAAGCCATTCTTTTTGCCTAATTTATTTATTTAATTCTGTATGGAATTATTTATAAGCTTTTATTTATTTTTTTAAGACAGCAACACATACAATTTGAATGAGCTCTGGATTTCTGGGGGTTCTTTGTTTATAAATTCATTGCCAAACTATATCATACTAATAAAAGGAATGATCAGTTTATTACGATTATGTTAGTTTTTCACCTAGTGCCTGCTGTAAGACAGTTTGTGACATGGTATAAGTATATCAGTTACACTGAGATCATATTCTCAGGCACAGTTTGGAACTGCATTAGCAACTGGGTTGGTTAATGCCGTGTATAATATATATATATATATATATATATATATATATATATATATATATATATATATATATATATATATATATATATATGAGTGTGAACATGTGGCTATTTATTTTAGCACATCAGTCATATGATCTTCTCTATCCCAAAATAAGTACATGGTCTGAACTTCATGGGAAATTGCGTGGGAAAAAATTTTTAATATTCAAGGCTCATTTCAGTTTGGATTCGTTTTTCTTCATTTGGATGCAGACAAGTATGTGCATATGCAAAGTTGTTACTTATTGTCAGATGTATGTACTAATTGCTTTTCTTTTTTTTTCATTATGTAGCTTGCTAAGACAGCTTTCTTTGTATTTAAACATAGATAAATTGTGTGTGATGGATAATTACAAATCAAATACCTTAGAGTAGAAATGCACTTATTTTTTCATGCCATTGAAACACTGAAATGCACCACAAACTTTGATGTAATAAATAATATTGGCAAGATATTTTGAAATTTATTTACCAAAATTAATGGTTATATTTTAATATCTTCCTGGGGAGTAACTCTTGAGTGCGCCAAGAGGGGAGTGAGGGTAGGATTTTACTTTACATAAGACAAAAAAAAAATAGCTCACATAATTTATCAATAGATACATTGCTGTTAATTGCTATTAAGTCAACTAAGATTAACAATTTAAAGAGATACTTGTCTAATAATCACACAGTTATATGAAATATGGTTTGAACATAACACTTTTTCAATGAAGAAATTAAAATGAATAGAAAATGTTTTTGAGCCCGTCAGCAGTGAATGTATTCAAACATTTCTTCAGTGTTACCCAAGCAATGGGTGGGGCAAGCATACCAGATCATTAGACCACCCAGATTGATGACCAGAAAAAGAAGACACCCATTCAGTACTAAGATTTCTGTTGTGTCATACTAAGGTTATATGTTATGTGTAGTTTCTTACATTATAGTTTATTTTACCATATATATTCTCTTGTAAGTCAACTCAAACTGCAAAGAATGAAGATCCTGATCTGCCATAGAATAATGCAACTACAGATCAGGGTCTATTTTGTTGGTTCTACTAATTACTCCTAACAAACTGCTTAGACTGAGATTTGCCAGGACATTGTGCAATGGCAGATCTTTTCTGTGTGGTTTGCGTTTGGACTGGACTTATCAGTGAGTATATATGGCAAGTTTAAAATTCCAAGCATTAGTTGCTGTTGTTGTTGTTGTTGTTGTAGGGTTTAACGCCATTTTTCAGCACAAGATAGGCTATACATGGCGGCCAGTATAATTGGTGGAGGAAGAACCCTGGAAAACCCAGGGAAGAACCACCGACCCACGAGAAGCTACTGGCAGGCTTTCTCATGTGCCCACGTTAGCCGAGCCTGAGACTCGAACTCACGCAGACAGAGGTGAGATGGCAGTGATCCGTAACAGTGAGCGCATTAGACCACTCGGCCACTCGGGGCCCCAGCATTAGTTGCTAATTTTCCTGATGTAACATTTTTGAAGCAATTTTGTCTTTCTCAACTCTCTCTTTCTCTTGCTTCCAATCCAATACTTGCTATGCTCATACAGAATTTCATTAATTTTAAAGTGGCTTTCCTTTTTTATTATTTTCTTTCATAAAAATGCAGTTTAGGGAGATTCTGGGAGTTCATAATGCCCAACTCATTGGTAAAGTGAAATGTGACATTTACTTGTCTCCAGTTTCACTAAACATTTCAAAATGCAGCCCTCACATTGAGATTTGTGAACATGGTTCTTATTGCTTGCTTGGTAGCAATATTTTCACAGAACATTCAGTAATAGGAATTAAAATACATTCATAAAATCTTGAAAATTTCTCAAAGGAGTCATGCCTTATCAAATGGAATTTTTGAGAGTTTCATCAAATTTGACAAATTTCTCAACTGTTTTTAAAGGAATATAAAGGTTTTGCTGTGTTAAATTTGAGAACTCAAAGGTGATTACTTTCCATCATCACTACCTGAGACAAAAATATTTATTGTCATTATCATAAGCATGATAATGTCAAATCTCAGTTGGAGGAGAAATTTTGAGAATTTTAGAGATACTGGAGTCTGGATTGAAAACAACTAGTTAGCTTTCATCAGTAAAGCCAGACTGTTTGATGTGTTGTACAAGATGTGGAAAACATGTCTGGGAAACATGCAAGGTAATTAGAAACCATGTTCTTTTCAATGGCAGTTTTCCTAATAATGGGTGTAGATTTTGAACAGGAAGTCTGTATGACTGGGCAGCTATCCTGACAATGGATGTAGCTTCTAAACAGGCTTTGGTGTGCCTGGGCAGCTATTTTGACAGTGTTTATAGTTCTGAACAGGCATTTTTAATGACTGGACATCAATTCTAATAATGGGCTTATCTTTAAATCATGCAGTTTACTCACAACATAAAATTTTGTGAATATATGATTGACTGTGTATCTTATCTTGCTTCATAGTTTTCATCTTTAAAAATATTTTCACAAAATTTTGTGTTCTTGCCTAATTTATAAATTTTATATTTGTGAAAATGGTGTCATTTCCAGATATCTTGAATATTGTTGTCTTATCTCTGAAAACAAACAAGAAATATGAATTGCTACAATTTTTTGAACATTATTGATGTCACACCAGTAGCTGCATTTGGGTTATGATTTTTAACGAAGTTTCTCTATGTAGTTCTTTTTCAGGTGGGATGCCATTTTTTGTGATACACTAGTTTTAATATACTTTATTACTTAAAGGTAGCACACAAGTCAAGAACACCTTGATCCAAGTGGAAGGAAGTGAGGTCACTTTTGGCAAGGCAAGAAATTTTCCCTCCTATGGCTGGGACAATGAATATGGCCAGGTAAAATGCTGGTAAGTTTGATAAATTATACAAATTAGCTTGATATGTTAAACCAAAATTTTGTTTTAAAATGTAAGGTCATATTATTATAGACTATATGACAGTCACTGAGGAAAACAGTGAAAATCAGTAAATGTGAGCAGCTGATATTTATAAACAGGTGACAGTGAATTAGTAAGTGTCTAAGTAGGAACTGTTTTATTTGGTCTTTATACACAGGTACTTGTAATATGCAGGTGACCCATACAGCAGGTTTGATTGTACCAGTTGAAAATATGACATCATTGTCCATATGATACTAAATTTGTAATCAACTGAATTATGTTATGAGCTATAAAATCTTATTTAACATGTTTTGTCAGATTTCAAGTCTATTGAAGACTAGGGTAGGTACAATGTCTATTGAAGACCAAGGTCAGGTGCAATGTCTGTTGAAGACCAAGGTCAGGTACAATGCCTATTGAAGACCAGGGTCAGGTATAAGGTCTATTGAAGACCAGGGTCAATAACAATGTCTATTGAAGACCAAAGTCAGGTGCAATGTCTATTAAAGACCAGGGCCAGGTACAATGTCTATTATAGACCAGGGTCAGGTACAGTGTCTATTAAAGACCAGGGTCAGGAACAATGTCTATTGAAGACCAGGGTCAGGTACAATATCTATTAAAGACCAGGGTCAGGTACAATGTCTATTACAGACCAGGGTCAGGTACAGTGTCTATTAAAGACCAGGGTCAGGTACAGTGTCTAAAGACCAGGGTCAGGTACAATGTCTATTAAAGACCAGGGTCAGGTACAGTGTCTATTAAAGACCAGGGTCAGGAACAATGTCTATTGAAGACCAGAGTTAGGTGCATTGTCTGTTGAGGACAAGGGTCAGATACAATGTCTAATAAAGAACTGGGTCAGGTACAATGCGGGTGGGTATTTGCTGGATTAGAAATAGGTGTCTGTTGAAGACCAGGGTCAGATACTACCACCAGGTATGTGTCCTGCTGCATTAAAAGGAATGTCTAATGAAGTCGGGGGATGGGGGGCAGGTACTATCACCATATGTGTGGGTATATACCCAGCCAGGTTAGAAATAGTTGTGTAATGAAGACCAGGGCAGGTATTACCACACTATATACAGTCATAAAATTAGAACTTAATGGAACTGTGATAACCCAGAGCTGAACTAGCTACTTGTCCTAAGTCAACTGATGCATACCAAACAGTTTCAGAAGGGTCTGTGGGCATATCAGCTTAAAATTTTTAGGGTGTTTTGGAACCAGCAATATTGACAACAAAAAATTGTCTTTACTCAGCACTTTACTATATATGGAATGAAGATAATTTTGAAATTCAGTGTATCACACTAGTGTAAAGACATTGTTTGCCTTGCAATTTTAATGACATGATTACATGAAGTAATAAATTTGAATATTATGAGTTAAAAGAATTTGTCATCCGAATGCCTAACACAAACAATGCATGGTAAGCTATCAATTGTCATACAACAAGAGCTTATCAGTGACCTAGCCAAGCAATTTTTAAAAGTACATAGTATGGGGTGGTGGGGGTGGGGGAAGGGTGTTAGATCAGGGTTTAGTTAATTATGGAATTGAATTTGTTTGTCACTCGTCTATGATGTCTGCACTGAAAGACTGATGAGCCACAGTCAGAGGTACAGAGCATGGACAGTAATTATATACCAGCAGCAGTTTATTTCTACTTTTATTTGATGACTATGGAAATATAAACGTTATAAGTGACTAAATTTATGTATTCACTATTTATTTGAAATTTTGGCAATTCAAGCAAGAATATATAGATGATTTCCCAGTTGCCAAATGAAGGTTTTATGCTCAAAATAATTTCCACTGACTGTGAACAATTGCGTTTGACAATTTTGGTAATCACTATTCTGAACACTAGTACGTCCCTAGGTTGTACTCACCATCTGAATCTCACTCCAAAATGTTTTTTTTTTTTTTATTTCATTATTTAAATAATTTCTAGGTCCGCTGATTTGTTGGTATAATTCAGGTTGTATTTCGTTTATTCAGGGTCCCTATGTTTAAGGCTTCCAAGTTCCTCATTACACAAAGGGAGTTCCTGGAGTTTGTTAAAGCGGGAGGCTACAACAGGGAGGAGTTGTGGACAGAGGAAGGCTGGAGATGGAAAACATTCAGACAGAGCAAGCATCCTGTCTTCTGGGTCTGTGATGAGGGTAAGGGTTGAATCAGCAAATGTTGTAAACAGTTAAGCTTGTCTATAATGCACAATCAACAGACAAAATGATTTTGTCCCTAATAGATGGGTATTTCTTATGCAGAGATGTCCTCCAGAATCTTTTTTGTAATTAGAGGATCTGCACAATTGCCACGTGGAACTGATTATGCATGGTCATTACTTACTTACTCTTGAATTTATACAGTACTGTTTTTAACTGAGCAAAATTTTAACATTTAGGTGAGGCACAGTTTATATTACAGTTTTTAACTTTGCACATAACTAAGAACAAGTGTCAGTTGTGCAGTAATTGTTTGTGTGTGGCAACTGGTACCAACTTGGCCTTATATGTAAATATGCTGCATACATACATACTATGTATATAAGTACAGGCATATAATTGTCACTTATAGTAGCCTATGGGCCATTTAATCAAAATTTCTTTTGTATAGACAACTTTAAAAATTATATAAAAAAACATGTTTCTGGCAATGAGTTAACATGTGCATAATATTAATCTCTTTAAGGAAGTTTTTGTGGCAAAGCAAACTATTTGCAGTTAGAATTATCCTTTTAGACAATGTTTCCCAGGTCCATATTAAAGCTACATTCCATCTAAAATTGTTTGAATTAAGATAAAGACACAACTTGATTATGTGTTTCTTTTAAAAGAAATGAAGAAAAATATCTTGAAAACATGTACACGAGGGTCAAGAGCAGATGATGTAAAATGTATAAAAAAATGGTAGGTGATTTACAATAGGGCCATCTAATGGAATCTAGAATAGTAATCAGTTGTCAGTCCAGTTATAAATAATAGAACCTGAATAGTTTCAAAGGAAGTACTAAAATTAACTTTATGACATGGATTGTTGAAGTTTAATTACACTAAACCATGATAGTTGCACAATCCTTTTAAATGACACCACAGGAACATGGCATGGAATAATCAGATCATTATTTTAATATTAAATTTTTTCAGATTATTTGTTATTCTGACATAGTATTATCAAATAGTACAGTAGAGACAGTGCTAATAAGCTTATGCTTTCTACTGAATCCCCCAAATCATATGTTTGTAATTTCATTTGACAAAGTTTTCAAATAAATATGGTTTTAACTAAATAGTACAGAAAAGACAAAGACAGAGTTACCATCCTTGTTCTTCTACTGTAAAAGCACAATACATTTTCACTCATATTTCTCTGAATTTGATCAAGCAGGTGCACTTAAATTTGATAATTTGTTATATGCATTAGACCTTTTGTAACATATTATGGTAAGATGCCACCATGGATATGACAAGTCATGTATGAATGAGACAGTGGACTTAAAGTTTTCATTTTGACAAGTCTCATATGAATGAGACAGTGGACTGGAAGTTCTCATTATGACAAGTCTCATATGAATGAGACAGTGGACTGAAAGTTCTCATTATGACAAGTCTTGTATGATTGAGACAGTGGAATGAAACTGTTTTCATTAATACAAGTCTTGTAAGAATGAGACAGTGAAATGGAAATTCCCATTATGACAAGTCTTTTATGAATGAGATGTTGGAATGGAAGTTCTCATTATGACAAGTCTCCTATGAATGAGACAGTAGAATGAAACTAATTTCATTATGACAAGTCTTCTATGAATGATATGTTGGAATGGAAGTTCTCATTATGACAAGTCTTGTAGGAATGAGACAGTGGAATGAAACTGTTTTCATTATTACAAGTCTTGTAAGAATGAGACATGAAATGGAAGTTCTCTTTATGACAAGTCTTGTATGAATGAGACATTGGAATGGAAGTTCTCATTATTACAAGTCCTGTAGGAATGAGACATTGGAATGGAAGTTCTCATTATGACAAGTCTCTTGTGAATGAGACAGTGGAATGAAAGTGTCTGCATTAATGCAAGTCTTGTATGAATGAGACAGTGGAATGGAGGTTCTTATTATGGCAAGTCTTGTATGAATGAGACAGTGGAATGGAGGTTCTCATTATGACAAGTCTTGTAAGAATGAGACATGAAATGGAAGTTCTCATTATGACAAGTCTTGTATGAATGAGACAGTGGAATGGAAGTTCTCATTATTACAAGTCCTGTAGGAATGAGACATTGGAATGGAAGTTGTCATTATGACAAGTCTCTTGTGAATGAGACAGTGGAATGAAAGTGTCTGCATTATGACAAGTCTTGTATGAATGAGAAAGTGGAATGGAGGATCTCTTTATGACAAGTCTTGTATGAATGAGACATGAAATGGAAGTTCTCTTTATGACAAGTCTTGTATGAATGAGACAGTGGATTCGAGGTTCTCATTATGATAAGTCTTGTATGAATGAGACAGTGGAATGGAAGTTCCCATTGGTCAAGAACATACACAGTTCTCAGATACTAATTGTATGGACATCACGATGATGTTTGTTACTGTCATTATGTCTGTTAATGTGACTTGAAATGAAATACTTTGGTAGATATCTTTTGTTGAAAAATATTGCAATGACTGTCTCATGTTGAGTTTGTGTGGCTGAGATAAAGCAAACATAGTACTAATTTCAACATACAAAATTCATATTAGTGGGAGTAAAGTGTTTGTCTTAAACATTGATTACATAACTTCTGTATAATGAGATTATAATATACTTTCTGTTGTATTCTTTAAGGATTTAATTGTATCTTCAACAATCTGGATGATTTTTCTATACCTGCCATAAGGCAGAGCATATTATGTTATGATGTTGTCAGTTAGTCCATACAACCATCTGTTCCATGTTTTGTTTCTGCACAGTAACTCCACCATGTACAATTACCAAACTTTGCAAGTAGATTGCATTTGGGGAAAGAAAGGAACTGATTGATTTTAGGCTCATGAGGTTGAAGGTGAAGATCACAGGGACTGAAAGAAAGAAAACTGCTTTTATACAATAACTACACTTGTGTACTAGATACCTTGACCAAACTTTGTAAATAGAATTTAAATAAGAAGGACACTTTTTGATTTTGCAGTAAAAGGTCAACAGTAACAATTACTCTGAAAAAAAAGATGGTTTCTGCATGATATCTTACATTTTTTATCACATCCAGAGCTTTGTGAATAGTTTGCTTTTGAACTATGGAAGACACTTATCTTATTCATTTTGGGATCAAGGTTACAGGGACTAAAACAAGGAAAGAAAACTTCCACAAGACTGCTTAAGTTATATTCTACATGACATCACTAAACTATGTTGATGGTGTGCAGGAAGGGGCCAGTTAATTTTAGGATCAATAGGTCAAAAGTCAAAGTTACCAAGAATGAAAAAGAAAAATGGTTTTTGCAAAATAACTCTGTGTCCTTGACCAGATATTTTGGATGGCTTGCATTTGAGACAGGGAGGACACTTATTGATTCTTGATTCATACGTTGAAAGGTTAAGGTGACAGTGACTCCAACAAGATCTTCTGTGTGACAAACCTAGTCTACAGTTTATTATAGGAGCTTGCATTTTTGCCCACAGTGGCAAATTTAAAAATCTTGCTATTGTTCAAGAATATAAGAAATGGTTTCAACACTCATAAATTAAAAAGAAGAAAAGTCTTATTTTGGATTCTTGGAAATTCTTTTTTGCCAGCAGAGCAGCATTCCCTTCAATGGGCTCTTGTTATGTTAAGCTCTGTTCTTTCCTACTACATCTCTCCCTTGAGAATTCATAAGCAATGGTGTCTATAAACATTGACTGCAGAATAAGCCTGGATAGCAGTGACATTTGTTGGAGGAGGGGTCTGGTAGTGCTAGCAACTTTCTTAGATATGTGAGGACAATCTCGTTTGTCCAACATATGTATTTGCTCAATAGATTTTAACATAAATGGATAATGGAGTGTAAAAAATCAAATAAAGTCAATAAATTGATAGATTTTTTCATATAAACCAAGTTAATCGGTGGTACAAATTTTAGCATCAGTAAAGTTCAAGTTGCCTCCCTTTCAGAATTAAACTGCATGTATCCATTATAAGTAAACACAATCAGTATGGTTGCATTAGTTAATTTCTCAATATAGCAGTTTTAAATGTCACTGCTTCATCAGTAGCATGGCAGTGATTGAGTACAACTATGTGTCATTGGTACTAAAAAACACAGTTGGCATAGGCAGTTGTACTGTCCTGTAACACTACCGTCTGAATACAGATAAAAAATTGAATATAGTCTAACAAGAAACAGAAAAGTCAGAATTATGTACATGTTTTAGGAGAATTTGCAAGTTATTTTCAAATGTATCACTGCAAAGTTTGAAAAACAATCCACATATCAGTCAAAGGAGTCGTCTGTGGTGTGTAATGTCAAAATAAAAAAGGATGATCTGCACCTAAAATTTTTACATGTTTCATAACAGTTTGAAATTTCTGCACATGGTAATTTTTGACAATAAAATGACTGATATATGAAGCTTTCATTTATAAAGTTTGATTGTGATTTTTAATGATAAGCCAGTAGGAGATTATTTTTGGCCTTTTCATACTAAAAAATATATCCACACTTATCTCAGCATTACAAGTGGGTTGGCAAGTTATCTGGGCATACAAAAATGATAGAGCTGTATCCTTTGTGGCCAAAGCACAATAACTTTAAGTGTTTTGGTTTTATGGTTACAGCGTTTGCCTAGGGACCCCATGGTGGCACAAAGGTTAAAAATTATAAATGAATAAATGAATGAAATTACTTAGTTTTGTGCATTTCTTTATATTCTCGATGCTATTCCTTTTTTAAAATCTCAAAGATGGGTACAGACTGCCTGGGGAAGGGGGTAAGTGAATACCATAGTTTCTTAAGAAATTCTAGTAAACACTAACATATCTTTGACTTTATGTATTGAGAATCTTTCTCATTTTCATTTTAAAGGTTGTAAGAGTGGCTGTGGCTCTGACTTGGCCACCTACAGTCATTGCCAACTCACAGAACAGACCACTGGTCAGCTGAATGGTACAACATTTGGAGTGATCAATGGTCAGGACAACATCTCAGATGGCTATTTGAATGCTCACTTTGGTGGCCCAACTAATGAAGTCAGTGGAATACATAATGGCACCACTGATGGACTGACCAATGGTCAGTTGAATGGTGTAATGAATGGCCTATCCAATGGTAATTTCAATGGCTATACCAATGTGGCTAATGGGGACAGAAGTAATCAATGTTCTGGTGACAAGCAATACAAGTAGGTTACTGAAAATCATTGCATCATCAAATTTCTTTAGATTATTGAAAGTTTTTATAATCTTACTGCACATATGATGCTGTATCACTATGGCAATAAATATATTATAATACTGTAAAACCTGGATATTAAGCATTTATACTTTTTTAAATTAGTGGAGGTTGTATGCATTCAGTTTTTATATGCATGGACAGTGAAATGTATCATAATACATTTACATGTACCAATTTCATATTTAGGCTTAACAGTGGGATATTAATTACTGACAGTTTAAAACAATAGTAAGAAGGAACAGGCTTAATTGGAGAATAATTGTATTAACTGCAGTGCAGACTGTCAAGATCAATATTCCATAAGACTAAGTCAAAGTTTTGGTTTTGAGGTGTTTTCAGATTACCGAGGATCTCAGATTTTGCCTGAATTAGATGTAGTTATAGCGTCTTAATTATAACACATATACTGATGATTTATGTTTTATAACCTTGTTTATACTGATGTCTATACTGTGTTTTATGATCTAGTTTATATGGATATTTATACTGTTTTATAATCTTGTTTCTATTGATATTTATACTGTTTTATAACCTTGTTTCTATTGATATTTATACTGTGTTTTATAATCTTGTTTATATTGATATTTATACTGTTTCATAATCTTGTTTTTATTGATATTTATACCATGTTTACACTGATTTTGTTTCAACACAGGTATATATACTTGTAAATTTACATAACTATATAAAATGTTACTAATTGTTAAATATGAGAGAACAAGTTCAAAAGTCAGTTGATTGAGGAACTGTTGAGGTGTACATGGTCAGATGATCAGCAAAGAAACATGGTCTTGTTTAATTTGCACAACCACTATGTGAACAAATGCTCAAACATGTCATAAAATATTGCAGGATTTCCTTTATCTTGGAGCTAAGTTTCTTAACTTTTACCAGAAGTGATTGAATTATTCCTAACCTGCTTAGCATTTATATCAGCACATATCATACTGGTGTTTAATATCAACACATATCATTCTGGTGTTTAATATCAACACATATCATACTGGTGTTTAATATCAACATATATCACACTGGTGTTTAATATCAATACAAGGGGCCCTGAGTGGCCGAGTGGTCTAAAGCGATCTCCATTACGGATCACTGCCATCTCACCTCTGTCTGCGTGGGTTCGAGTCTCGGATTCGGCCAGTGTGGGTATGTGAGAAAGCTTACCAGTAGCTTCTTGTGAGCAGTGGTTCTTTCCTGGGTTTTCCCAGGTTCTTCCTCCACCATGTATAGCCTATCATGTGCTGAAATATGGTGTTAAATCCTACAACAACAACAACAATGTCAATACATATCATACTGGCATGCAATATCAACACATATCATACTGGTGTTTAATATCAATACATATCATCCTGGTGCTTAATCAAGAACTCTGAGGGTAGAACATGTAAATGCTTACTATGTGTACTCACTTATAAGTCTAACCAAATTGCAAACAATATAGAGCCTGGTCTGCCATTGCATAACATACTGGAAGATCAAATTCTATTGTTTGTTCTGCTGATTACTCCTAACAAACTGCATTGACCCGTTTCTGTCAGCACATTATGTGAGGGCAGATCTGGGTATGTGCAGTTTGCAGTTGGACGCAACTTATAAACAAGTACATACAATAGTAGATATAAAAACCTTTCTCCGTTTGTTACTGCTAAAATGGGAGTTTGTTGTATAAAAAAATGCAAACTAAATTAGTAATACTACATTATAATTGTGTCCGATCATCCAAGAATGAAAAGAAGTTAAATAGTTAGTAGTGAAAGATGTGTATTGAGCCAATTCAGTAGGAGCCATGAACAAACCTTCATTGTATGAGGGACCTAATAGTGAGAAATCACTGGATGTTTAGGTCAGAGTATGTTGTTATACCAAACAATAACAATTCCTTTCCACCTGAAATTTCTCACTGAAGCAAGGAACTTGCATTTACTCCAGAGGACTGATGTTGGTATTACAATTGTAGGTATCGGGCCATGTTTGATGTCATTGACATGCCCTGGACATGGCCAGTTGAGGTGAATTATCATGAGGCCAAGGCATATTGTACATGGATGGGGCCAGAATTCCGTCTGCTTATTGAGGCAGAGCACAATGTCATTCGAGGAAATCAAGTATGTATTTGTATTTTTAAAACATTTTGGCTGTTACATTGTTTAAAATTAAATTCATTTACTAAATGTATAATATACAAGTTACAGAAGAAGAAGATTCTGATAATATTAAACTCATGATGATTTTGAAAAACAAAAAAAAGCAAAATACAAGACCCAGAATGACAGAAAACAAGCACATTCAACAAGTATCATTTATTGAATTGTTACAAAAGAATATTATTGTGGATGAATTATTATATAAGCAGTCAATGAGTTTGTATTTTTTGTGGTAGTATCAGTTTATGTTCTTATTTCATTCTTACTTTATTCCCAATTCTGTTGTATACCTATTGTGGATTATGCTAATGTACTAATTGTCCAAGCTCATTGGAAAGTAAATGGTAATTCATGAAATGTTTGCTAAATGATCATATAAACTCATGTATGTTGAATCCAATTGTGGGCAACATATGCCATGATCTGCCAGCACATCTTGCAACTGCAGATCTGGGTCTGTGCAGTTTGTAATTGGACTCAACTTATAAGTGTGTATATATGGTACATATATTTTCAAGATGTTTTCTACAATTTCTATTCCTCAGAAAATTTACATTAATATCCAAGATTTTTAGCCTTAAAATTTTCAGGGATTATTATGCATTTTGATAGGCCATGTGTAGTATTGTATCTTTAAGCATCTTTTTTTGTAGCCCGTTCAGTTTATGCCCAAAAAGAATGTCTTTTTGTATCTATTGGTAAGATTTTCTTTAAGCTAACATTTTAGTAAAGTATTAAGTATTGTTTTCCAGGAGTCTCCTTCAGTTGGTGTCACATGTGACATCATCTTCAGTGAGAAAAAGGAAGTCAACCATAACTTACACCATGGATCCTCAACCGTACGTTTGAAGAAGGATGATATTGTTGTTCATGATGATGGTGAAGATGATGAGCCTAGGAATAATAAAAATATGCTTCAAAAAACAAATTTTGAGATCATGAGAAGGGATATGAGTGATATATATATATATATATATATATATATATATATATATATATATATATATATATATATATATCCAATAGTATTTTGGCTTAAGTGTTGATGTTAGGGTTTTGCATTTAGCTCAATCTCTCTGATACTGGTGCATGTACAGTCATGAAACTTGATGAGTTTATTCATTTTGCACTATATACCATAGGCAAAAGTAGGTCACAGTGTCCTTTTCATGCTCCTTTCAGTGCTAACATAAGCTTTTACACTTAGCTCAGTCTCTCTGACACTGTTCCATGTACAGCCATGAAACTTATCAGTACAAATTCATTCATCACAGGCCAAATACTGGTCATAAGTATATATTTTTCTTACTATTGAAACTTGGCAGATAGATTCTTACAACAAAGGCAAAAATTAGGTCATAGTGACCAACTTCTCTTGCTATAGCAACTTTGCAAGGTTGTTACATTGTGAAGGTTTTTTTTCTGCTATTAATTTTCATTATCCAGGTTATAGAAAGGGGGGCCAGCCTTTGGTCAGCATTTCATTATCCAGGTTATAGAAATGGGGCAGGCCTTTGGTCAGCATTTCATTATCCAGCTTATATAAATGGGGCAGGCCTTTGGTCAGCTTTTCATTATTCAAGGTATAGAAAGGGGGCAGACCTTTGATCAGCATTTCATTATCCAGGTTATAGAAAGGGGGCCAACCTTTGGTTAGAATTTCATTATCCAGGTTATAGAAATGGGGCAGGCCTTTGGTCAGCATTTCATTATCCAGGTTATAGAATTGGGGCCAGCCTTTGGTCAGCATTTCATTATCCAGGTTATAGAAATGGGGCATGCCTTTGGTCAGCATTTCATTATCCAGGTTATAGAAATGGGGCCAGCCTTTGGTCAGCATTTCATTATCCAGCTTATAGAAATGGGGCAGGCCTTCGGTCAGCATTTCATTATCCAGGTTATAGAAAGGGGGCCAGCCTTTGGTCAGCATTTCATTATCCAGGTTATAGAAATGGGGCCAGCCTTTGGTCAGCATTTCATTATTCAGGTTATAGAAATGGGGCAGGCCTTTGGTCAGCATTTCATTATCCAGGGTATAGAAAGGGGGCAGGCCTTTTGGTCAGCTTTTCATTACTCAAGGTATAGAAAGGGGGCAGACCTTTGATCAGCATTTCATTATCCAGGTTATAGAAAGGGGGCCAACCTTTGGTTAGAGTTTCATTATCCAGGTTATTGAAATGGGGCAGGCCTTTGGTCAGCATTTCATTATCCAGGTTACAGAAAGGGGGCCAGCCTTTGGTCAGCATTTCATTATCCAGGTTATAGAAAGGGGGCAGGCCTTTGGTCAGCATTTCATTATCCAGGTTATAGAAAGGGGGCCAGCCTTTGGTCAGAATTTCATTATCCAGGTTATAGAAATGGGGCAGGCCTTTGGTCAGCATTTCATTATCCAGGTTATAAAAAGGGGGCCAACCTTTGGTCAGCATTTCATTATCCAGGTTATAGAATTGGGGCCAGCCTTTGGTCAGCATTTCATTATCCAGGTTATAGAAATGGGGCCAACCTTTGGTCAGAATTTCATTATCCAGGTTACAGAAAGGGGGCAGGCCTTTGGTCAGAATTTCATTATCCAGGTTATAGAAAGGGGGCAGGCCTTTGGTCAGCATTTCATTATCCAGGTTATAGAAAGGGGACAGGCCTTTGGTCAGCATTTCATTATCCAGGTTATAGAAATGGGGCAGGCCTTTGGTCAGCATTTCATTATCCAGGTTATAGAAAGAACCAGGTCTTTTGGTCAGCTTTTTGTTATTCAGGGTATAGAAAGGGGGCAGAAGCAACTGATTAAAACCATCACATCTGAAATAGTGAATATCTGATGGACACTGATGCAAGGTCATGTTCTGTTGACCTTTTGATTCACCAATTATATTACAGCTTTTATGAAAGTGAAAAACATCATTCAGAACATATTGTTTCTAATAAATTCCTTAACATGAAATTCAGCATGTTTTTCTGTTATGTTTCTAAAGGTAAGTGGACCAGAATACCAGTGGTCAGCAGAACATGAACCATTTTTAGCTCCTGTCAGATATATTTATTATAAGTCGATCTCAGTTTTAGTCAGATTGGGGAAATTGGACCTTAGAGGAATTAATGTGTAATAAAAAGTATGAGAATCTGCCATGATATACCATTTAAGTAGCTCCATTTTTATTTTTATTCTTCAGGAACTTTATTTGTATCAGTTAATTCTCTTATCTAGGACCGCTCCGGTGGCCTAGTGGTTAGAGCGTCCACCTCGGATGCGGGAGGTCGTGGGTTCGATCCCTGGTCAAGTCATAAGAAAGACTTAAAAAAATGGTACTAACAGCTGCCTCGCTTGGTGCTCAGCATTAAGAGGTTAGTGTTAGGACTGGTCGGCCTGGTGTCAGGATAATGTGACTGGGTGGGACATCATGTTACATGTCTGTGGCATGATGCCCCAGTGCTAGACATCACTATGAACTGCCACACTGCAGACATCTTAGCAATATGACTGAAAAATTGTTAAAGCTACGTTAAAAATCATAATCACATCACATCTCTAATCTAGGTTGAAATGTAACATGAAATGTAGTTATACATGTCTGGTTTGATGGGTATAAAAATGGATGAATGAACAAAAAATTGTAAAATTTAGTTTGTATGCTGTAATGCCATGAACTACCAACTGCTTCATATTTACTCAAATAACCACAATGTCTTTATTTCAGCCAGTGGACATGTACCCTCCAACAGAACTTGGATTTCATGATGTATTTGGGAATGTCTGGCAGTGGACAGAAGACCATTTCAATGGTCTTGATGGATTCTCCTCTCACTGGCTTTATGATGATTTCTCCACACCCTGCTTTGATGGTAGGCACAATATCATACTGGTAAGTGTAGTCTTTAAGAATGAAATCATAATGTATAGCTTACCTGGAAAGAAGTGGTCACAAAATCTTTTATCAGATGACTCAGTATTAGATTTATTTGTGAAAATGTTCGTTAACAAGATGTATGATGTATCTGTGACTTTACTCATTACAGACTCGGACTCACAACTGTTGCATAAATGAAGGATAGTACATTCTTTTTTTTTTTGCATACAAGTCAGGTCCAACTGCAAGCAACATAGACACACACCACCCTTCCTAATTACATTTATTTTTAAGTTAAGAAGATAACTTATTATTCATACTATGATTGTAATTATATGAGATTATATTCAGTTATTAAAATTGTTAATTGTTTTATTTAATTATTATAATTATATGAGACAATATGCCAATCAGAATAAATACAACTCCGAAGATATATATGATAAAATTATTTATTGAATTTTATTTTGTTGATGAGATGTGGCAGGCCTATATTATATAATAAATGTGTAATCTGATTTATTCAGGGAGGATCATGGGTAAGCACAGGGGATGAGGCTTCCAGGTTTGCTCGCTATTCTTTCCGCAGACATTTCATCCAGCATGCTGGCTTCAGGATTGCCAAATCTGTGGAACATGGCATGGAACCAGTCAATCTTCCAGTCAGACTGGTAGACATGGATCTGTATGTTTTGGGATGTGGAAAACAAGGTAGATAAATGAAAAAATTTGTAGACATAACATTCCCACAGTGACTTTATAGGAAAAGATTTAAAATTTATGTTCAGTTTTTATCTTACTTGGCCATAAGGCTGGGTGACTTTAAGGTATGGCCCTTTGTTATGTTTCATGCAACTGTCAACATTTGCCATTTTCAGCTTCATCTCAAGAACCATGAAATGAATTAAAACCAAACTTGACAGACAGTATCCTTGCATGAAGTTTTTCATGATGTGAATCCTCAATTAAATATGGCTACCATTACTAAAAATAGAAAAACTTTAAAACACTTCCTATAAAGTACTAAACAACACTTGATCATATTTGACAGAAAGCATCCTGGTATATAAGGCTTTCAAGTTTGTTCAAATATTGACGATATGCCATCAAATATGGCCACCATTAAAATATGGAAAAACACTTTTCACAATTTATAAGTCAATGTTACTATAATTAGGAAAAACTTGAAATGACTCCTCAAAATTTGCTCACAAGAATTTGATCAAATTTGACAGAAAACATCTGTCATGAAGGCCTTCAAAATTTCTACAGATGATGCTGATCCACCATCAACTATGGTGATCAAAATAAAAGTGAAATAAAATCTTTAACTGACTTCTCAAAAATCACTTAAGAAATTTCGCAAAATTTAATTAAACCAGGCATAAAAAAGTCTTTCAGATTTGTACAAATGATGCTAATCTGCAATCAAATATGGCAATCGTTGCTAAAATTAGAAAAAAATTTAAATGACTTCTTCTCCAAAAATGCATGGCATAATTTGACTGAAGCATTCTGGCATGAAGGCCTTACATGTAGTGCAAGTCGTACCAAATTGCTTTGAAAAATGGCCACCATTACTAAAAATGGAAATTCTAAAAAACTAGAGCAGAATTTTACCAAATTTGATGGAACACATCCTGACATAAAGACCTTACAAATGTACACAAATTATGTTAATCTGCAATCAAATAAGGCCACATTACTAAAAAGAACAGATGATTGAAGCAACTTCTCAAAAGCTACTTGACAGAAAACATTCAGGCATGAGGCTTTTAGTTTATACAACTGCATACCTGCCAACCAATATGCTTTTGGCAAAATCAGCGCTCTATTTTGCACTGAATCATGTTTTACACTTGTCTGTGAATGGATTATATTTATTTAGTAAATATAAAAGAACATAAATCAATAAAAAGTTATTTTTTGTTTGTTTTTTATTATCATCTCATTATGGCTCAGATATGCAAATGATACTAATCCATCTTTGTAGCTAAAAACAGAACAACTTTTTATAACGTCTTAAAAACAGCTCAGCAAAATTTGGTCCCATGTGACACAAAGGATCCTCCTAGCTCAAAGGCATTCATATAGATTACTGCAATCTTCCATCAAACATGAGCAATATTACTCAAAAGAGAAATATGTAAACAGCTTTATCCCCCAACTAAACACTTAACAGAATTTTACCAACTCTGACAGATTGCATTCTTACATTGGAACTTTTAAGTATTGGGCAAATTATGCATATGTATGGCTGAATAGACGAAAGATATAGAAAGCTTGAAACAGTTCTTTTATAACATATACAGTCAATAGCACTGAATGATTTCATGGCCAACTACTCTTGCATTTGTGTTATTATTAGGCAGAATTTAGTCAGGCGAGTGATGTGAGGCCTACTTTTTTTTGTTCTCTGATACATGTTCATACAAACTGCATTGAGTATATCCTGATGTTTTGATGATGTTGTTTGCTCCAATGAAAAATTAACAGGTCAGGCATAAACTTGAAAGAACTCTCAATATGAGAGTTACGTTTTCTGATGACTAAGAACTCTCAAGATGAGAGTTGCATTTTCTGATGACTAAGCTTTATTTTGGAATTCAAGGAGCTGTAAAGTTGGAATGAATATAAATCCTTCTATCTCTTTTTCCCTTTACATCCATTCAGAAGATAGAATTTTTAAATTCAATAAGTCTTACCTTCAGGTGCTTTGAAACAAAAAGAGCTTAAGAAGAGTCAATGCGATCCTCAAAAAAAAGAAAGCACACAGTTGTTGTTTTACTTTTAGAATGACAAAGGACAATTTGTGTAAAAATAATTGCCTTTCTCAAGAGTCCAAATGGAATAAATGTATTTACTTTGAGTGGAACAAGAGGGTCCCAAATAAATATGTATTAGAATGAAATTTGTTTGTGAAATTTCACATTCATCAGCTTTAGGGAAACAGGACAGTCATTTGATAGAAATTTCCAAATTCTGATTTTATTTGTGAATTTTTAATCAGGCTCCATTTAACAAAGCTTTCTTTTCTATTGTACTCCCCAATAATTTTTCTTTTCACCTTCATTAAAATATAATTTTTGATTCCTCACATATCACCCTTCTTATTGCAGACAATCCCATTGTTCTGGACAAGAGTGCTGTAAAGCCGCAGATGGTGAAATCTACCAACACCCAGTATCAATTTGATACTGTTGTGGCATTAAAAGGGATCCTGGAGCAAGAATTTGGATATCGAGACTCCTTCCCTGTGGCTTTGGCGGACCTATGCAAGAAATATGGGATGACCCAAAAATTGGTGGATTCTCTAGTCTGGCTGGGTGCAGGTGTTGGGAGGGGACCTCTTCTTGCAAGCACATCTTTCAAACAGGTATTGTACTTGTGAGTTCAATAAAATTTGATCAGATGCTTGACAGTGCATCTTTTGACTTAAAGAAAGCTCATAGAAGGGTAGAAACAACAATATACTGAACCACTATTCATAGAGCTGCTTCACCCACCCTTACCTATGTCTAGCAGTGTTTCAGGGTCAGACATTGAAGACACAAGATGGCCACATACAATACTGATTCAAACTTCTTTCCATTAATTCAGTATTGTTTAGAAAAGAAAAGGAAATTAGCTTCGAAAGGCCATTTATGATAGAATTAAATTAAATGTTGCTTTGTACTGGGAAACTTTGTACAAAATGCACAATAAATCGACTGATACAAAGAAATGAAGCATCTCACAATGTTGATGATTGGGGATTAAATTTTTGACAGTCATCATACTAATATAGCATGTAAATAAGCTGAACATTTACTTGGATTTATGTTTTCACTGATGTTTCATTGGTTTTAAGCATATATGTCAGAGGACACTCTGCAATTCAGTCTGACAAATGATGGGTACTGCAAAATACTAGACATATTTGTAGGCCATACATTGCACTAACACGTGTGTCACATGCATTTGATAAATGAATCCTGTTACACTAACACACATGTCACATGCATTTAATAAATCAATCCTGTTATACTAACACAAATATGTCACATGCATTTAATAAATCAATCCTGTTACACTAACACACATATATCACATGCATTTGATAAATCAATCCTGTTACTCATTGTCTTTATTTCAGTGGATTTTCTCCATTAATTTTTTTAGGAAGACAAAATATTCCTTTTTTAAAATGCATGTATTATAGTGCAAAATTCCAGTGTGTATTTGATAGCTCCCAGTCAAGGTCTCTCTTTGTCCTTGATGAAAAAATTAAATATTTTTCTTATTCTTTCATGTTGGAGATCTAGGGAGTGAAAAAATTAACTAGAGTTCATTGTCCTTCATGTCAACCAAATTTTGCATTTAAGACAGGGAAGATACCTCCTCTGATCAAACATCAGGATTCACATTTTCAAATATAGTCAGCATTACTGAAAGTTTGAAGTGACTTGTCCTCATAAACCACTCAACAGAATTTGGCAAAATATAAGATGAAGCATCGTGTCATGATGGCATTTAATTTTATGCAAAAGGCGCCAGTTTGCCATCAAACATAGGTACTCTTACTGAAAATATATTTTTTTAAAATTCAGAATTCTTTAAAACCACACAGTAGAATTTGACCAAATTTGACAGAAAACATTGATGGGCTTTCAAATTATTGGTAATAATCTGCCCTCAAAGATGGCTTCTCTTACTAAAACTAAATCATGAAAATCTTTTAACTGCTTCTTCTTCCAAAAAATTCAAGAAAATATGATCAAATTTGATGTCAGGCATCTCAGTTTAAATGCTTTTCAAATTTTTACAAACATTGCAGATATGCCACTAAATATGGCCACCATTACTAAGTTTAAACAACTTTATGTATCAACAAAATGTGTAGCAGAATTTGACCAATAAAAACCTTTCATTACTAGACAAATGATGTTAATATGCTATCAAGTATGGAAGAAGATTCAGAAAAATAAAGAAACCTTGAAACAGTTATTTTCATAACATATGCAAGGAACATCATTGAAAGAAATTTCAACCGATGGGTTCTACTGACCAAGATTTTTTTGGCCAACTGCTCATGTATTTGGCTAAGAGGTCAATGCTAGCCAGGCGATTGATATCAGGTTCAATTGGGTCTTTTGGTACAATTAACCGCTTTCTTACATTTTGGGGTTTCACTGTAAGTCTTCGATGATATAGCTGGAAATTCCTTGCTGACATGGACATTATTTCTTATTTTTTTGAAAAACAGTCATGCCTAAGATGCTGCTTTGACAGTATTCAATGTTTTTGCACAGGTCCTGGCATTGGATTATGGTGGTCGCTTTATAAACACTGCCATGAGGCTCCAGAATGGAGAGAAAATTTTGTTTACAGGACCCAGTTGGGAAACAGGATCTGCCTCTGTTGATCTGATGGTGCTTAATCCACAGAGAGTTACCTTCAAGCAGGTATGTAGTGGTATATATTTTGTTATTTTCATATCAACAATTGCATTTTGTCATCACATAGCTATATTTAAAATTTGATATCAAGATAATGTAGTTGCTGCATAAGAAGCATTATACAGTTTAAACAATAATAGACCACTGTGACCTATACATCATGTTCCCCAGATTTACATTAAGTTCTGTACATCACCTAGTGTCTCAGACTCTACTGCCAGCAATTATGTACCTCAATATTTAGAACATGACATTGTCATGAGAAGCACTTGAGGATTTTTAAAAAAAAATTAGATCACTCTTTCTATTTATCATCTAGTATTGTGTTTGACTCTGTTTCTTGATATTATTATTCACATCAGTCATGAGGAATATTGCATTATTCAGACAAAACTTGATCACCAATATTTGAATTGTACCAGTGGTATTTTTAACTCAGTTTTTCAAATAATGTTGCTTGTACAGTCATGTTACTTGACATATAAATGAGAAGTTCATGTACTTCACCAATCAGACAGAAAATACTTTGCAATAGCTCCAATCCATCTTTGGTGGTTTTCTTGTTTGAGATGGCATGATATTAGATTAGTATTTTGCAAATTAGTGTGTATCTCAATTTTTATCTTGACTCCAGCTGACCTGGGTTTCAAATGAGGTGGGCAGTCATGACATCACTGTGGTCACTTTTCTGGAGAGAACTGTCAATCCACAAGGTAATCAGACCCTAAATCTATTACTGTTTTAGCACAGACTTTGCCGTCTTAAAAGCTGAGCAGTAAATACACCGAAATGGTTTAAAGAGAAGACTCCATTGACCACAAATACGTGTCCTTTGTGGACAGGTGTCCTTTATTAAAACTGGTATAGAAGTGACATTAAGTTGTCCTTTATGATCATGTGTCCTTTTAATGAAGGTGTCTCCTAAGCAGATTTCAATGTTCAAGGCTCAGAATAAATATTCAGTGGAATACTTACATTTATTTATAAACATATATTGAGACAATTTCTTGTACAAAATTAAATATGGTGTCATCTGGTTAATCTGACTGACATTGTTCTGAGCTTTTGCTTCATTCTTACATGATGAGGCAAGTTTGACAGGTGTAATTTTGTGAGGTCAGTCATACTTAAACATCAGAATTGTTAGAATACAATTTTTTGTGTGTAAAAGAGTCTCAATGGTTTGCTATACATGATCTATGTACAGCATTCTCTCATTATAAAGCTGTCCATGGGAGCCAGAGTGTGCCGCCTTATAGTGAGGCCGCCTTATAGTGAGGCCACCTTATAGTGAGGCCACCTTATTATGAAGTACAAGATACATATAATTTTTAATACCACTTAATAAAAGGGGATCAGTGATCATATATGCCTTATGACAGGAACAGTGTTATAATGAAGGGCCTTATAGTGAGGAGTGATGTATATAGTAATTGTAGTAGCCTTATGGTGTGGGAGTGTTGTAACAGGAATCATGTTATAATGAAGGGCCTTACAGCAATAGAGTGCTAGAACAGGAACCATGTTATAATGAAAGGCCTTCTAGTGTGGGAGTACTGTAACAAGAACTTAGTTACAATGAAGGGCCTTTTAGCAAGGGAGTGCTGTAACAGAAACCATGTTATAATGAAAGGCCTTTTAGTGTAGGAGTGCTGTAACAGGAACTAAGTTACAGTGAAGGGCCTTTTAGCAAGGGAGTGCTGTAACAGGAACCACATTATAATGAAGGGCCTTTCAGCAAGGGATTGCTGTAGCAGGAACTTAGTTACAATGAAGGACCTTCTAGTGTGGGAGTGCTTTAACAGTAAATTAGTTTCAAAGAAGGGCCTTTTAGCAAGAGAGTGCTGTTGTTGTTGTTGTGGGGTTTAACGCCATTTTTCAGCACACAATAGGCTATATGTGGCGGCCAGTATTAATGGTGGAGGAAGAACCCGGGAAAACCCCGGAAAGAACCACCGATCCATGAGAAGCTACTGGCAAGCTTTCTCACATATCCACATTCGCCGAATCCAAGACTCAAAACCACACAGACAGAGGTGAGATGGCAGTGATCCGTAATGGAGAGCGCTTTAGACCACTAGGCCACTCGGGGCCCCAGGAGTGCTGTAACAGGAACTTAGTTACAATGAAGGGCCTTATAGTGTGGAAATACTGTAACAGGAACTAAGTTACAATGAAAGACCTTTTAGCAAGGGAGTGCTGTAACAGGAACTTAGTTATAATGAAGGCCTTATAGTGTGGGAGTGCTGTATGATATACTAATGGGAATTCACTTGTGTTTGTAGTTTTGGCAAAAAAAATTATTTTCGTTGTTACTTAAATGTGTGGATTGGGAAGTGATCTTATTATTTCAGTGGAAGAACCATTGTTCATTGGGTCTTAAAATTCATGTTTTGTAGCATCCACAAAATCCACCTAAAATTGGTACCCCACCAAAAGTATTAAATTTACAGTATTATTTTTCTATAACAGATGTTTCTACAAAGTTGCAAATTTTACAACCATAATTTGAAAATTGTAATTTTTCTAAACAAAATGAAGAGCTTTGCAGACTAACATGCATTTAAGGTTTTCAGAATTGACCTTTTCCTTCAAAAGTTAACATCTTGAACCAGTTTCAAGTACCGTATTAAATATAATGGTACAATATGTAACATTTTGACATCTAGCATATCTTTTTATTTAATTTTCATTTTTATTTAATTTACAAATTTTAATTTTAATCGTTTGGAATTATGATGGTAAGTAATATATTGATTTGGAATTATGATGGTAAATCATATATTTGGGATCAAGATGGGAATGGATACATTCATTGGAAATTATTTTACTTTGTACATTTGTTTGAACTATAGTAAATAATATATTTCTTGAGATGTCACCTTGTAATAATTTCTAAATTTATTTCAGCCTGGCTGGTTCGCCTGTGGGAAATTACAAGGAAGACTGGTTTGGTACTAATTGTCTCAAGGGACAGGACATGGAATAAGGACAAACTTCAGCCCGTTTTGGAAAACAGGTAAGAATCGTATAAAAAAGTCTTAATTTTATATATATAAATCTATCGCTTAACAGAATTAAGAAATTATTCCAAATTTTTCAGTGTTTGCCTTAAGTTGTATGTTAAAATATTTAATTAAACAATATATAACTTGACAAATTTAACCTCCAACAGATTGAAATTCAGTTGAAATTTATGTGTTTCTGTGAGAAGAAGAAGAGCACTCACACATTTATATTATGGATTAGGCACTCAGGGATCGTGGAATCACAGTATTCAACAAACATGACAAGCAGATCTATGGTTTTGACTGGTACATACTCAGAACAACTGGACATTGGTCATAGAATATGTCAGATGTCATGGTGTCAGATTTTGTAGCTTTCATAGCCCAGGCTTCATAGCTCCACTGGAAAGGACACTCCAGCGTCGTCGTAAGGCGCCGGCACAACACAGGAAGCAGCAGTTTACCGGTTCTAAGCAATAGCTTGATTGGTGTAGAGCTGGCTTTCTCTATCCCTTTTAAACCATTTAACTGTGATTAGACTGTAGCAAGCTTAGTTGGCAACACCTTTACTGATGGTCCAACAAAGAAACAATGCATAAACTAGACCTAGTCACCTTTAAAATGGTACTTCATTAAGGTGTTTATTTGATGCTTTAATGGATAAATGAATCAATGACAATCTGATACCATGTCGCCGATTGCGGCGCCATCCGTCCGTCTTTGGGAGACGATGGTGTAGCTTCTGGTCGGGTGTCCTATCTGCACCTTCGCGAGTGGCAGAAGAGTCCGACCCTAGAATGACAGTCTCTGTTGCACTTGCTGCAGGTGAACGTTGATGCTTGTTGAGGCTGTTGTTGTTTCGCCTTCCTCCTGGCTCTCTTTGTAGCCAGGTTTGTGTTTCTTGTATCCTCGGCTTTCTGAATGCCCTGTCTGACAGCAAGGCACCAGGCGAAGCAGTCGTCAGCACAGCTCTCCCAGTTGTTGACATTGATGTTGGCCGTCTTCATGTCCTTCTTGCAGGCATCTTTGTAACACAGACATGGCTGTCCACTCAGACGTGCGCCTCTGCTAGCTCGCCATATAGCATGTCCTTGGGAATGTGGCCTGGATCCATTCTCTTGACGTGGCCGAGCCAGCGAAGGCGCCTCTCGCTGAGGATAAAGAACATGCTGTTCATGCTGGCGCGTTCCAGAACCTGTGTTGGGTACTTTTTCCTGCCACTGGATGCCATTATGTATACCCCATAGACTTCCATTTGCATGTATAGATGTCATTATGACAGTGTCAGAGATGGGTAATATGTTTAGATGCCATTATAACAGTGTCGAAGATAGGTAATATGTTTAGATGACATTATGATAGTGTCAGAGATGGATAATATGTTTAGATGCCATTATGGCAGTGTCAAAGATAGGTAATATGTGTAAATGCCATTGTGACAGTGTCTGAGATGGGTAATATGTTTAGATGCCATTATGGCAGTGTCAAAGATAGGTAATATGTGTAGATGCCATTGTGACAGTGTCTGAGATAGGTAATATGTATAGATGCCATTGTGATGGTGTCTGAGATAGGTAATATGTGTAGATGCCATTATGATGGTGTCTGAGATAGGTAGTATGTGTAGATGTCATTATGACGGTGTCTGAGATAGGTAAGCTGTGTAAATGCCATTATGATGGTGTCTGAGATAGGTATTTTGATATGTAAATGCCATTATGATGGTGTCTAAGATAGGAAATATATGTACATGCCATTATGACGGTGTCTGAGATAGGTAATATGAAGAATATTCTTAAATCTTCATTCATACTACAAGAGGTCCCCAGTTCATCTGTACTGTGATTCTGGCATACAGTGATTGAGGACCCTGTTATGATCCCCTCAAGGGGTTCACTGAGCATGCTGGCTGTCTGGGGGGATGCCTAATTTAATGTTGGATGATTGGTTGTGTCCCTAGTTTTGAGTCATGAATGACAGAGATATTATGGCAAATTCATTGGAACATAACATGACATCTTACAAATTCATGTTATTTTGCACTTTCTTTGTAATATCATTGGGTGAAAAAACACACCCTTAGCCTGTGTTTCTAGAAATACATTACCATACCATACATTACCATGAAACAACATGCTGATGGATTCTTGACATTTTTAAGCTGATTACCATGAAAGGTGTTACAGCACTTTCCTTCTACTCACAGAATAGAAAATACAAGTTCAGTATTTGTTATAATAAATTGGGTTTATTGTGCATGAGGTTGGTAAATGGAGATAAATACATTTCTCCTGCTTTCTTACACCCTTATCATTTGGGACAAAGGTCAAATCACATTTTCCTTGAAGCAAAAGAATCATCAGACACTTTTCTTACTGCAGTCCCATGACCAGCACCCTTCAGAAGCTCCAATGGAATGACTACCACTAATATGCTGTTCATGCTTTGTTGTTTATACAGACAAGTAGCAAACTAACAAATCAGAAAGTTACTTAGCGCTTGTCATACAATAGAACAACTCAGCATGAACAGCAATCACTGGGTAGCTTCATCGCTCAGAATGAACAAAACTCAAACAGGTAATCCTGGTTCAATGTTGCCTAAATGGCTAAATATGTGTAAAATGAGAATAACAGAATAATTGCAACTGATTACTTTATTTCACTCATTGATAAACATTAATTACATAAAATAATAAAATACTCACTTATGCCTAATTAAAACATTAATATATAAAATTGTAAAATGATATGCTCCTGCTGAAAAGGTACACTTTATTTAGGTCCCCTCTTTAATGACATATAACAATGGTCTCTTGATAGAGTGTAGGTATTCATCATGTGACAATGACTTGTCAGCCAAAACAGTACAGTATGTACAGTTTATTAACGGAAATGTAGGTGATCGAATCCAAGACCCTGATTTTTTTAATGCATTCACTGTGTTTGAACCTGACACTTTTCCTGAGAATGTTAGTGACTTGCCAGAGTTTGGCATAAATTTGAATAGAAACATTGACCACTCATTACAGTCAACTAAGAGATAACAGTAACCCAGTCATCAGTACTGAGTCAGTATAACTGAGTCATCAGTACTGAGGTTGTATAACCCAATCATCAGTACTGAGGCAGTATAACTGAGTAAGGTAGTATAAGTGAGTCATCAGTACTGAGGCAGTATAACCCAATCATCAGTACTGAGACAGCATAACTGTCATCAGTACCAAGGCAGCATAACTGTCATCAGTACTGAGGCAGTATAACCCAGTCACCAGTACTGAGGCAGTACAACTCAATCATCAGTACTGAGTCAGTATAACTGAGTCATCAGTAATGAGGCAGGCAGCATAACTGGTACTGAGTCAGTATAACTGAGTCATCAGTACTGAGGCAGTATAACCCAATCATCAGTACTGAGACAGCATAACTGTTGTCAGTACCAAGGCAGCATAACTGTCATCAGTACTGGGACAGTATAACCCAGTCATCAGTACTGAGGCAGTACAACCCAATCATCAGTATTGAGGCAGTATAACACAGTCATCATTACTGAGGCAGCATAACCATCATCAGTACTGAGGCAGCATAACTGTCATCAGTACTGAGGCAGTATAACCCAATCATCAGTACTGAGGCAGTATAACCCAATCATCAGTACTAAGGCAGAACAACCCAATCATCAGTACTGAGGCAGTATAACCCAATCAGTAATGAGGTAGTAAAGAAAGAGTAGGTAATTCTGTAGTACATTGTTTGCAACAATTAGAGGACTGTCAATAGCTGACAAAAATAGGTTCAGTGAAAGGACAGCACCTGAACATAATTCATTGAATGAATATTTTCCAAGTACTTCCATTATCAAGCATGGAGTGTGAACATGGATGCTCAGGCCTGAATTTGATCAAATAAAGCTGCAGTGGAGGCTGTTTGTTGACACTCTTGACAAACTTTTGTGAATAAATCTCATTGGTGTTGACACTACTGACAAACTTTTCTGAATACATCTCATTGGTCTTTATGCTCTTGACAAACTTTTCTGAATAAATCTCATTGGTGTTGACACTCTTGACAAATATTTGTGAATAAATCTCATTGGTGTTGATATTAAGACTTTGATCTGATGCCAGCATTGGGGAAGTTATGGTGAAACCAAAATAGACATCAATGCAATATATCAACAAAACAAAATAGAATGCTTTTGCCAAACTGATAAACTTAACAATGGCTGTATTTATCGTTGTGCAACAGTAGTAACATGATTATTGTCAAAAGGGACATTTTTGTATATATCTTTTGTTAAAAAGAATACACACACAAAATTTGGTATGGGAAATCTCTTAGCAAACCATAGGGATAAACTTAAGTTTACAGATACCACTGGATGAAACCAATGCAGGGGTCAAAACAATTCTTTGTATTAATATGTTACAAACAGCAGATTCATGTGTTTCCATGCAGTTTGTTTATTTGCACTCTGGAAAATGTTGTGATCATTAATTATTTATTATTATTACTACTACTGATATTATTATTATTATTATTTATTATTATTATTATTCAGGCTGAAATGTTCAGGTGTAGAAGACATGCCTTACAATGGACCAAAGGGAGAACAGAAGGCCCTGGTCACTATCTGGAAACACACCCTTTAAGTGCAATTTACTGAGTATCTGTGATAAATTCATGTTAAAACACTTCAGATCATGTTGACTATAAACTAAATTTATGTATATGCCATTGTAAATTGTAAATCTTGCTTGATTATTAAATATTGCAGATTACTTTTCTTAACATATTTGATAAAGATGTAGTTTACATGTACACTTATCTTTCATTATGTATGTTTAAAAATGCAAAAATAGGTTTGCAATACCAAAAATAATGTATACACATGTGCTCCTGTTCTTTGTTGTTGTTTTTCTATTGGTGTGGAATAAATTGTCTTTTTCTTTTGGTAGTTTCTGTATGTCACATGATATACACGTCCTCTCTCAACTTTTGTACATGTAATTCCTAATCTATTCTAAACTTGTATTAGTTATCAGTAGACATTCTTGTATATAGCTACGCTTTTATTGTGGAAAACAGATTTAATTTCCTTACCATTTTACTCGTTTATAAGATGAGTCCAAATGCAAACTTCACAGATTTAGATCTGCCTTTGCATTATGCACTGGCAGATCTGGGTCAGTGCAGTTTGTTAGAAGTAATCAGTAGAAAAAACAACACAGACACTGATCTGCAGATGCATTATGCTAGGGCAGATCAGGATCTTTGTTGTTTCAGTTGGACTTGACTTATAAGCAAGTATATCACTGTGAGTTAAAAAAGTAGGGCGGAAATAGGGTGATTACATCCTAAATAAGTTCAGGCTGTATTTTCTTCCCTTAATGAGGAAGAATAACATGACCAATATAAATGTACATTCTGGTTGCTCTATTTGAAAGGATGATCTTGAGAAGGAACATTCATAACCTAGATAACATGATCGAAAGGGTTCAACCTCTTAAAGCATTGCTAACAGAGAAGCAGTTGTTTGTCATATAAATACTACAATTGTTTAATTATGTTTCTTGAGTATATCTCCAAATTTTACACAGTTTAGTGGTACAGTATTATGGGCAATAGAAAAAACAGAAATGCTTATCAATATAAAGAACCACAACATGCTTTACATTATAGCTCTCCAACAATCCATATACAGTCCTATAGGAATGCTCCACTTAAAAAAGGTAAAACTGAGAAAATCGTTACATCATTCATGTATATATATTATTTATTTCATTTACAGAAATCTTGTGTGGTACATTCCTGTGTCCATTAAGCTTTTGTAGATATATCATCTAGTTTGTTATAAAAACTGCCCAAATTATATGCTAATATTTTATAAATATGATTTACATGAGATACTGTACATCTTAATTATTCTGAAATTGTCTGGACCTTAACACAAACATGTTTATAAACATTTGTCTAAAGATTGTACGAAAGTTATAATCATGTGTTACTGAGCAATCATGCTTAGAGGGGCAACTTTTCATTACTGATTATGGTCTCATAATATTTGTTTCATGCCTTACTTAGGAAAAATTTTCCATTTGATCCTTATGAAGTGACTTTCTCAAAGTTTTGTTCATATATATTCATTTGTTTTCTTGTACTTTGACTTTTCATTGTGTTCATCATTACTGAAGTGTTGTCAGCACTCAAGTGTAAAATAAGACATTGATTTTCATATATTTGGCATTAAAATACTTTCATTATTTTCATATTTCTTTCTTGATATTATTTATGCATGTTTTTAATTTTTTTAAAGTTTACTGCATTGTACTGACTTTAAATTTTAGTCAATAAAGACACTCTACATCATAATGTTGTCATGCATAAACATTTTGTTCACCCTTTCTTGCAAATAATTATAGGTCATAAGCCCTCGCTCACCTCTGCCACCAGTTATTTTATTTTAATAGTGAGCTGGTATGTAAAATACGTACTGGAATGATTGTAATCATGCATGCTTGTAAGGAGAACAAAATTTGGTGTTTATTGCTTAATTTTGTTCATTCAGCAATTTTACTGTCAGATGAATATTGTGTACTGTACAAAATTTCCCTTTTTTTTTTTTTTTTACAAAATCCATCAGATGACCTAAAGTTATATGCAAATGGTCAGTGCTTTGACATCTACCATTTGACAGTGCAGCAACTTCTGGAAAGCACTGTCGCTCCTTTATACACAGTGGTATTGGTATGTGGGGATAGGTTGATAAAGATAGTAATACAATAATAAGATTTACAAAATTCTACAATCTTACAATATTATAAAGTAACAGAAAGATATAATATGTTTCTTTATTTTTCCAACATATAAATAACCTACAGTTAAATTTGCATATGTAAATGAACCAACCTTCCAACCCAAGATCTAATAATTCTTTGGTTGACTACCAACCTTCCAACCCAAGATAGAATAATTCCTTAGCTAACTGCAAACCTTTCAACCCAAGATAGAATAATTCTTTGGTTCGCAGCCAGTCTTCCAACCTAAGATAGAATAAGGTCTCCATTTAAACATTTCAAAATTTCTTTCTCCAATATGGATGTTTGAATATCTATCTCATTGTTTTCTTGTCAACAATGATTTTTTTTCACCAAACATTCAGCACCCTACCTCACATTTGGGGATTTTTTAAAATTAATATTTTGTAAATGGAAAGGTTTCCCTGTATTAAATTTTAAAGCTAGAAAGTGAATTTGTACTCTTGCAGTCATCATTATCTCTAACAAAAATATTTTTGTTGTCTGAAGTATCATAAGCAACATAATATAAAATCTCAGTTTGAGGATAAATTTTGATAATTTTAGTGAAACAGGGGCCTGGCAAGCTGTAGTAAAATCTATTGCATGAATAAAAATTTTTATATTGAACATAATAGCAAAATAAGATTAATGCATATTTCTTGTAAATACATCTTTTTTATCATTGAAATATCAGTTGTAAAATTTACAAAAGGTTCATTCCCATAAACAATTAGAATGAACTTTGGGTATCAAGTCTAGCATAGAATTTATTTGTAGCAAAATAGATATATAGAGATATCTCCACTCTGTGTGTGTGTGTGTGTGTGTGTGTGACTGAATATTGGTAGCTACTGATGGATACAAAATTGTACAGGGAGATAACTCTCAACACAGAAGAGTGGGCCATGATATGTACAATTGATCAATCAATCAATAGGATCTTACAAATTACAGTAAACACTGTTAATGGTACAGATGTTGGCTGATGTAATTGGTCTTTTGTTGTATTTTGGTTCATGAGTGAGAGATGCTTCATTTCCTTTAAAAACAAAGTCTTTTTCTCTGCTTCCTTCAACTTTTTAATCCAATATCTGTAGCCCTGTGTCTATACCACAATATATATGACTGTAGCCCTGTGTCTATACCACAATATATATGACTGCAGCCCTGTGTCTATACCACAATATATATGACTGTAGCCCTGTGTCTATACCACAATACATGACTGTAGCCCTGTGTCTATACCACAATATATATGACTGTAGCCCTGTGTCTATACCACAATATATATGACTGTAGCCCTGTGTCTATACCATAATAATAAGACTGTGGCCCTGTGTCTATACCATAATATATATGACTGTAGCCATGTGTCTATACCACAATATATATGACAGTCCCTCACAATAAAGCCCCTCAGTATACTGTTACCCCTCTAACAATGTATTAATGGATGCCATTCATTTGGCTACATTTTAATTTCTCAATGCTACTTCATTTATTTTACTTAATTTCAGTTTATAGGATAAGGAGAACCAGTTAACACTAGCTTTACATTATTAAATGTTTGTCTTTTAATATACAATTACCATACAGCTCCATTGTAACATGTCTCATTTTAAGGTTCTCTCACTAAATGTTTGTAACTTTTAAAATTATGGCTCCAATGTCTGTGTAATAAAGAGGGAACACTGTTCTTAGTGATTCAAGGTCTAACTCGCTGTAATACTTGGGAATTTGTATTAACAAACAATGTTTACAAATAAAGAAGGACATCTATTCCCTGAAATGGTTTATGAAATGAATATTTGGTCATTTATCGATGACCTCTTAACAGACCTTCAGTATAATAACTCAGGTAAGAACCACCAATCCACAGGAAGCTACTGGCATTAGTGTCTCACCTACCCACACTCGCTGAGCCCAAGACTTGAACCCACACAAGACCTGGAATGTACTCATGTGCCAAGAATCCACATATGCTTTTTGTAAGTGTGAACTTGGAACCCAAAAATGGCTGTGAGTGAAAACAGCTGAGGGACTGCAAAACAAATTCTTTGATTTTTGGAGATTTTTTTAAAAGGAAAACCCACTGTTTCAATATTAAATATTTCTGTTCTATGTTGTTGTTTTGGGGTTTAATGCCATTTTTTTTAACACATGATATGCTTTACATGATGGCCAGTATAACTGGTAGAGGAAGAACCCGGAAAAATCTTAGTAAGAACCACCGACCCATTGGAAGCTACTGGCAAGCTTTCTCATATGCCCACATTGGCCAAGTCCAAAACTCAAAAGAGGTGTAATGGCAGTGATCAGTAAAGGCAAGCACTTTAGACCATCCAGCCATCCGGAACCCCTTATTTTTTATGCTAATGGTTTTTCTTCTCGAGAAATCAATGAGTACAGTAAAACATGTCTTGAAAGACCACTGTTATGTGAGACCACCTGTCTTGAGAGACTTTATTCTCAATGCACAGATTTATTAAATATATAGTGTTATGACCTGTTATAAGAGACCACCTATCTAAAGAGGCCATAATTTTTGGGCAGAAGGGGTAGTCTTTCAAGGCAGGTTCTACTTATCTTAAGAATCTCTGTATACTACTGAGATTGCCACTTTCATTTTAGAGAGCTTCAACACAAGCATCAAGTGTTATGATGTTGTGGTATACAAAATTTATACTAATGAATTAATTTTGTATAAATTTTGTATACTCCAAAATCATGACTAATCATTGGAAACTTCTACCCAGTTAATCCCCATAACCTCAAAAATTGTAGGTAACTTTTTTTGGAAGCAATGAAAATTCTAACATTTCAACCTGCATCATGTCAGATAGCCATCTGAAAAAGCTGCTTTCTTGTCATTGTGTTTCTGGCATTTGAAATTCACACTCATGTGAGTTGTGTTCATATCATTCAATATTTCAGCCCAAGAACAGCACTAGTGCATTAAATTCTTGTTAGGGCGAAGAAACATATGATATATACGGGCTTATAAGATGAGTCCAACTGCAAATTGCACAGACCCAGACCTGCCATCACATAATGGCTGGCAGATCTGGGTCTGTGCAATTTGTTAGGAGTAATCATTAGAACAAACAGGTGCATTATGCTGTGGCAGATCATGATCTTTGATGTTTGGAGTTTGACTCAACTTATAAGTGAGTACATGTTGTACTTAGGACATCATTCATTTGTCCAAAAAACTTGTAGCATAAAGACACTCTTTAAATATATTAACAAGGTCACTGTTTATTGTTAAACAGGGTTACTGTGTATTGTTTAACAAGGTAACTGTGTATTGTTTAACAAGGTCACTGTGTATTGTTTGTACTCTTAGTTCACAAAAATTTAAATTTGGGAATTTGGCATCTCCTAATTTGTCAGAAATGTAATAATGTATTAATTACTGTAGTCTTTAGTCTTTACAGTCTAACATCCATAAGTATCCTCAATTACATTTATCCTGTAAATACAATACAGTCTAACATCCATAAGCATCCTCAATTATATTTATCCTGTAAATACAATAGTCTAACATCCATAAGCATCCTCAATTACATTTATCCTGTAAATACAATACAGTCTAACATCCATAAGCATCCTCAATTACATTTATCCTGTAAATACAATACAGTCTAACATCCATAAGCATTCTCAATTATATTTATCCTGTAAATACAATACAGTCTAACATCCATAAGCATCCTCAATTACATTTATCCTGTAAATACAATACAGTCTAACATCCATAAGCATCCTCAATTACATTTATCCTGTAAATACAATACAGTCTAACATCCATAAGCATTCTCAATTATATTTATCCTGTAAATACAATACAGTCTAACATCCATAAGCATCCTCAATTATATTTATCCTGTAAATACAATACAGTCTAACATCCATAAGCATCCTCAATTACATTTATCCTGTAAATACAATACAGTCTAACATCCATAAGCATCCTCAATTATATTTATCCTGTAAATACAATACATTTAGCAGATTGTCCTTTCCATTCATTTTAAAATAAGTTTGTATCTTGATAGCAAAAAAATTCTTGTTATTCTTGGTCTTAACAATGTAGTAGGATTCAAATGGCTTCTTCAGAAATCAGCTTCCAAGTTTTTAGACTAACTGATAATTATTTTGTTTCCAGTCACAAATATTTGCATTTTTTTTGTTATTTTAATTTTGATTTAAGTTTTGAATTTGTCTAATTTTTATGCAAGGTGGCTCACTGTCTTTTTTATAAGTGTAATGTACATCTTCTGCTAGCAGAATATGAGGTAAAAGAAACACTGCAATGGATAGGAATTAATGGTTTACATGTACATCATCTAGGTCTAGATTTTATTTGACTCCAGATTGCAAACCCAGGGCATTCAGCTGCCATACATTTTTAAGCCAGATACTTTTGGGACCAGTATGCTGAGGTCACCAGTTTAAAGAAGGGTCAGTATAGAGAAAATTTACTGTATGAGTAAGAAAATATCTTGCAGTGTCATTTTATACCTTTGAATGCAGTTTAAGGATTCAACATCATCAATTTTTTTGCTTTTACAGTTAACCATTGATTATCCAAATGACAACTTCAGAACTTCTGATCATATGGAAACACGTGTGACTGTTCTTCTGACATACAAAATTATTAGTTATCTAAACAATTAATTATCTGGAATAAAAAGCTATTTTTAATTGGTTCTGAGTAGTCAGTGTTTCAAAGTACTACTAAAAACCCTGAGCTGATATTTTCTGCACTGCTACATTCATCACATGTACCCAGGGTCTTGTAAAAAATAAATTGTGTTACTATTTTCACAATTTTAATGAAAGAAAGGATTGGTAGGTTGGTAGGAGTTACAGTTCTGGTGTTTAAAGTTTGGGTGGTGGGAGTGGGGTTGGTTGTTGGTCAAATACATACAAGAATTTAAATGCATGTATGTAGGCCTCATCAGAAATATTAAATAAATGTATGTAGGCCTTATAAGAAATAATATATACATGTATGTAGGTTTCATAAGTGTTAAAAAAAATACATATATGTAGGCTTCATCATAAGTATTAAATGCATGTATGCCTAATCAGAAATATTAAATACATGTTATGTAGGTCTGATCAGAATTATTAAATACATGTATGTCGGCCTGATCAAAATTATTAAATATATGTATATAGGCCTCGTAAGAATTATTAAATACATGTATATAGGCCTCATCAGAATTATTAAATATATGTATAAAGGCCTGATCAGAAATATTAAATACATGTATACCCTTACATGCAGTCTGATAACAAGGAATGCAATTCAATACAAAGGCACACTTTATATTCATTTCTTCCACATGCTGTAACTGTTGGTCATGGCTTATGGCTTTAGTTTTCCTGTGAAAATGTCAAAAATATGCAAAATCTCCATCCAACCAGCAACACATGCTTACATTCCCTCAATATAGGACCTGTTTTGAGGAGTTGTGGTAACTGGGCTGAACAAACCGTGTCCCTGGTTCTTTTCAATCATTTCACAAATAAAAGAAAGTTATCACTGAAAAATGTGTAGGGCACAGAGTTTAGTAAATACCATATAATCCCTAATTAATGCCCCTCCCTATTTTAAGAACAGAAAATTTAAAAGATGCAATGGAAGACCTATGCTTTTCAATACCTATCTGTTTCGGATCCATGATTACAATAAAATGTTACAGCAGTCTCAGTTGATCACACTGTTAGAATGTACATGTATATATCAATGTATAAATTATTGAAGTCACATGCACTCATGTAGTATTAGACATGACACAATAGCTGGTGGTCAAGTTCAAAGACTTACTAGTCCTACTTCAACCTGTTGCTGAGGGGGAAAATGTCTTGTCTGACTGATCATTTTAACTGTACTGATATTTATGACTGAATTCAGTGGCAGAAAGACCCCCAAATGTACATGGGTCATTATAAGAACACATAAAAAAACAACTTTAGCTTTCAGTACTGTTCTCTAATAAATGCCCCCAATCTGGAAAATGTAACCCCCTTGTGAGCACAGTATTTGCCATGTACCAATGTGTGTGGAGAGAGTTTAGGAAATATTTGCCATGAAAAGATGTGTTTGGACAGATTTTAGTCAATATTTTATGTATAAAAGATGTGTTTTGGAGAGTTTAGTAAATATTGAATGTGGAAAGATGTGTTTTAGAAAGTGTTTAGTAAATATTTGATGTGTAAAGATGCACTTGGACAGAATTTAGTAAATATTGATGACACTTCTATAAAAAAAAAAAAATGGGCTTCTCATTAGATAAATATTAATTACAATCAATGTATGTATCTGAGTACAAATTAATTTGCTTGTATGTTTGAAAACCTGAAGTAGATAATTATTTAGGTAATTTTATCCCATTTGTTTTCTTTGGTACAATGGAAATGGACATTATTTGAGACCCAAGACTGATCCATTCATCTTATAGTTTTATTAGTCTTCCTAATAGGTAGTGAAAAATTTTTATCTGGTTTGGTTTCCTAGCCTACCATGATTTGTCTGCACAACTCTGTATTTTCACCTCGTTGGTAAGTAGTCATCTTTTTCCTCTTTTCTCTAATACTTCTAATGAGACCTACATGCAATTCAATACTTCGGATGAAGCCAACATACATGTATTTTGTTGTACTTCTGATGAGGCCTACATACATGTATTTTGTCATTCTTCTGAGGAAGCCAACATACATGTATTTT
>JAECUM010014350.1:0-32042 GCA_016617855.1 Megalonaias nervosa
AATCCTATATACCTTGATTTCTTTCATAGGAATCTGGAACGACTGTGTATATATATGAGAATTAATTACTAGGTCGTCATGCGAGTGTCTGCTACACACGAGTTCATATAACACCGATTTAGTGCCATCATTTTTTGGTGATGCGTGCTTAGTCGTGACGGGATATGGGCTGGTGTGTGCAGGCAAGGCGATGGGTGCAGTTTACTCGCTGACCTGGGTTCGAATCTCCGTAGAGTACGAATTAAAATTCTCTAACCTGTATGATAATATTATTTGTATTAAATTATATAGTTTATTGTTTAGAAGACCTGCTTTTGTTTAGTAGAGACCTCCAATTGCTTATTTTGACTCATCGAATTCAGCTGATGACGTACGTTGTAAGTGGCCTTGCACGATAACTCTATATTTTCAAGACTGAATCTCGCTAATCGAAGCTGCACACAGGTGACTAAAACTTGGCATTGCTTCCAAACCATTGAGATTCAGTGCCGAAAGTTAAGACGAACGACAATCTGAATTTTCTAAAACATGCCCTAGTTTATGGCCTAGTTCTTTTTATTACTTATAATAAATGTTCAAGCTGGAAGCTGGCAATAGAGGCTTTTTTGCCAGATAAAAGAAGAAAAAAGCACACACACACACACACACACACACACACACACACACACGTACAAAACAGTTAGCGTCAACGCTCTTCGGTACCAATTAAACGCAAAGCAACAGGCGATGTTCATCGTGGGTCACTAGCCCAGTATAGCAGAATGTTAAGTATTGACCCGATTTCTTACTAATATATAAATATGCACAATGTTAGACTTGGGAATTTCCCGGAGCCAATATTGGTCCTTACTTACTTTAACAAGATATATATATATATATATATATATATATATATATATATATATATATATATATATATATATATAGAAAGAAGTATATATATGGAGTATATATATATATATATATATATATATATATATTGTGTGTGTGTGCTTGTGTGTGTGTGACTATACATAGCAGTCTCAATCACAGGAGTGTTCTACATTCAAATACCTTATAATTGTTTCGTTTTCTATACATGCTGTTCTCAAATGAGTACCGTGATATCGAGTTCTGTAGTCATAATACTTGTTACAGTATGACTAGTCAATATTACACTTATATTAGATAATCCTGTTGAAAGCAAATTTTACTTTTATCTTCTACTTTGTATCCGCAGTGTGCCAAATGTCTGTGAAGTTAAGTTTTAGAGATGGATTAATATTAGTGGGTTAAGCACCTGTTTAGAAATGCAGTGTTAATATGCACTTTGTTTGCTTTGAAATGTTTCGAATAAACATGCCTGAAAGTAATCATGTGTTAGTCTTATTATTATTGAAAGCATTTCGTCAGAAGTTAGATACAGGATGCAACTGATGAGTATATTCTTTGAGAAAGAACCACTACAGTGGCTTAGGTTGTGAAAAAAACATTTGTTATCAACAGTGCAGTTAATACAAACATAAAACTTTGCTTCAAACTTCTTCACGTAACATATGCATGAACAAAAGGTACTAAGGTACATGTTCGTTTTGAAACGTTTTTTTTAAATAATAATTTTAAAGAAAATGCAATAAGTACTTGTTCATTATATTACAGTTATTCCTAAATGCGCTGAGGATTTTACTGCGTACGTTTCATTGATCTATATTATTAATGGCTAATTGAGTCTTCAACGACTTGGTGATATTATCATTGTCGCCGAATGTGCTTGCTTGATGATTTCCGTTGTTGATTAAGCTCAAGGGTAGCCATCACGGACGATTGAGTGCGATCACTGCAGAAGTGACGCGTTCATGCTTAAATCATCAGTTCTAATGTCAATATTCTTGGTACTAATGACTTAATAATTATATGGTGATATTGAAAAAATATTAAATTATGTGTTTACTAGATCAGCATAGCAGTCGCTAATAAGCAATGTTCGCTTGATTTGACTTTGTAACCCATTATATACTGAATATCACGTGACCCAGAACAAAAGGCAAGATTGTCATACCATGGTACTGGAATTTAAGGCATCAGTTCTTCAGGAAGTTAGAGAAAGCTGAAGAAATGGAGAAAACATAACTTTGAAGAAATAAAACTTATAAAGTTGCTGTTGGAATTCATCATCAATAAATGCAGATAGGCATTCTCTACTGAATCGAAGTTTTCCTTAACTCCAAAAGGTTAGTGTGCAATAAAAGGTGATTACGTAGAGTGATGTCCCTTATGGATATAAACGCCTCTTCACATAATTCCAAACTAACTGGAAAGTAGTCTGCATGAATAACTAAATCGAACTTGCACGATAGAGAATATACCATTCGCTGGTTCTTGGCCTAAATTAGCAAGTCGATATCTTATGCAAGTAACCAATAAATCTGGTCAGTCAGTGAGGTCATTCGCTCAACAGTGACGTCATTCGGCTTCGCATAAATACTAATCTGACAAATTACTATCGGAACTGAATTAGCTTTGGGGTAGATTCACATCAGAGTAGTGCATCATGAGGAGAAAAAAAATGATTCAGTACTTTCACTAAAGATGAAGAACGATAGTTATCTGAGATCTCACGAACACCGCAAGTGTGACGCGGTTGTCGGCGAAAATTATAAGAGCAATCAAGACCTGCGTCAAGCAGTCACGTAAATGGTCATTCGGGTGCAAAAGTGTTGGGCAGAAACACAAATCAAAAGTATTGTATACAGGGTGATTTACTGTTTATCGAACATTATGAATCATTTGGGCTGTAACTAACGAAAATAATTTTTGAAAAAGCTTGTTCTAACCAAACATTTCAGTGAACATGACCAAATATTTTCAGGTTTTACATACTTTCTGAGGACTGGTCGAAATTGGAATCGCCTTTGCGAAGTAATTTGCGCAACTCTATCCTATATTCTGTTGCATTCTTTCTGCCTTCTACACGCCACCACAGATACGAGAAAGAGGATTTTGTATTTAAAACAATCTGAATCTAAATATTATTTGACCTATTTGACAGCTATATTATTCTGGCATGGTCAACCGAGTTTAATCTGAATCAGGTTTAGTTTTTCAGTGATCATGAAAACTGCTCTACGATGTGTGCATAATTATCTTTCGTTACGAAGGTGTTCGGTATAGCGAAATGTTCTTTATCGGACGAAACATTATCGGACATGAACGTACATACTAAAAAATGGTAGAGGAAGAGCATGGGGAAATCCTGGTAAGAATCACCGACCCATGTTTATTTTTCTTCTGTCTGGAGGGTTGTGGCTGTTGTTGTTGCTGTTGTTGTAATTTTTGTAATGAAAATATTTTCATATAAATAAATGAAATATTACTGAGCAGGTTAAAACAAATCCAGATTAGAGATGAATATATCATTCTTAAAAAATAGAAATAATCGTTTCTGTGAAACTTGCTAAGCACTACAAATTGATCTAAATATTTTTACATTGAACTGTTCACAATATTTATGTAATTGTTCAGGGTTTAATAGGTCAACCTATCTAAATTGTTATCGGTATACGTTCCTTCGATCTCCCGGAAGATATTAAGCAACGTCAGTCATCGTCAATGTTCTCTTTTGTTGGAGGTAGTCTCTTTTCTAACCCTTTTTTCCTTTTGGTGGTTCTTGTTTTTCTGGTATGATCATAGATGCTCCAAAATAATACATTTGAAATGAACTATACTTTGACATTTACTTTTCCTGTCAATATGTATATAGCAACTGTTATAAGTTATTGTTTGTTTTATATATATATATATATATATATATATAAATATATATATATATATATATATATATATATATATATATATATATATTACAGCACACACAAAAGAATAACAAGACCAAGAACACTTGAAACAGTGTCTCATCTAACTTTTGGGCCAATCATATTGGAAACATTTAGGTTTTAATTTAGGTCAGACTTCAGAGCTGAGGAGCATTTAACGAAATTCATGATGTTAGGCGATCTGCTTTGTATTACATAACTGGATGCTATTGCGGCTGATTTACAACTCACAGCCTTTCAAACAGACAGGGAAAATAATAATACAAGGCGTAAATTTTACTCGAATCATTAATAACGAATATTTATATCTCTAACATGCAGTTATTGATTCAAGTAGTTTGCAAAAATAGTTTAGGCTAATCAGATTAATAGCCCGCAGTCTTGAAGCAAAATATAAGACGTAAATAACTTTGATAAGTATTCTGTTCGAAACCGTATTAATACCCAATCCGCATGTTGAGTAATTGCCGCAATACAAAGAGTGGCTGGAGAAACAAAATTTGTGCTGCAAAAGATTTGAACGCACGATTATGTATGTTAAAATCCTAGAGGCCTGTAATCATAATGACTTGGCCATAGTCAGACACGCTGTAAAAAGAAATATTGGGTAAAATAAAGAATGTACATAACAATCAATGAATTGAGTTAAATTATCCATAAGAACATGAGTTTTTTATTTGTTAAATTAGGTAAGAAGGGTCTGGCTACATGTTCTAGCAGCGTTAGCCAAGACCTTCCCCATACAGGTATATTCGGGCAGATTAATCAAAGGCGACAAGCGGCCGAAAAGAAAACCAATAAAAAATAACCAAACAAATAAAAATCAAATAAGATATGCTGATATTTAAAGGATAACGGCTCCAAAAATCAAAACAAAAGTTATCCAAGTCAAGTAAATAACGGCGTTACTAAACTTCTGAATGAATAAAATTTAGTACGTAATGCACGTATCAAGTAGTAATTGTAATGGCTGGGGGAAAAAGCGAATCCCCTTAAAATCTAAGCAAGAATCATTAATTATAACGCCTTGTACCCTAATGAACTTTTCAGAAAAAAAAGATATTCATTTTTCTTTTAGTTTCGAGTTCGACTGGGCCAACTTAATGAGCTTTTTGTGGAGAAAGGAACGAACATTTATTTTCATTTGTTTTAATTACTTATCTCAAGTCTGGCATTTAATCCAGAGAAGTTGAGCCGATTACGTAAATGGCATCTCGACATTTCTCCAACCAATGGAGGAAGGATTTCGCTTAAATAAATTGGTGTATTATTATAAATAAGTCCGTGCAAATTACAGGCTTTATGGGATTTGTCAAGTATATGTTCAATTTGCAGACACCAAGTGAACGTATTACTGAGAGTAAGGCCAAATATTTAGGACTGTCAGCACGTCCAAGCGATTTGATTTGGAACTTTAGTTTGGGAAACTGTGAGCAATCTGACACAAAATACATAACTTCATTTTTGCAGTGGGAGGGGGGAGTAAAGCTTACTAAATATTGGTTTAACCAGTCATGTAAAGTTTCTGAATCAGCAATGAGCATTTATAAGCCTGTGCAAGAGAAACGTCCGCAAATATTCTAGCGAGACTAAGAAATTCATCATCGATATCATTCATATGTGCAAGGAACGATAGAGGTCATAAAACTGAACCCTGCAGAGAGCCAGCTGATTCAAACTGAATAACGATTTTCACAACAAGAGTTATGTTGGTAAGATCGTCGGTGATTCACTCAAACGGATTTAGTTCTGATCCAAAGCCTTTAATTGTATGGAAGAATCTTTATGACGACAAAGTTCAATTGCCACCGATACATTTCAAAATTATTATACTCAAGTCTTCTCTACTATTTAGTGCTTCACAAATACTATGGCACATATCTCTCGGTTGGTAATCAGCTTAGGGAACTGGAAGACTGCCCGGTCAATATGTGTAAATAAGACCATTTGCATACAAGTAATTGTATACATGATTGAAAATGATCTTCCATACGCGGATAAGTAAAGACATGGGTCTGTGGGAACAGTTTTTATGTATTGGTAAAACTATTGCTTTTTCAATAACATGGAATGTTTTCTCATTAAAAAGATCTGTTGAGTAAAATACATAAATGTCATATAATTGCTGGTGCAGCAACTTTTTATAGGATTGTGACTTATCACATCTACGCGCTTAAATTGGAAGGATTATTCTTATACCGTCAATAACTTTCCTGTTTTCTTATTCAAATTCTGGTGAACTCGTTAATAGTACGATGTGGCACCTCTGGAAGAGCTACATTGCTATTCTTTAAGGTACAAAAAAAAAAAAAATGTGAATTCCGAATTTAAACCCTGCCTTACCTAAATCGGAGAATATAGTTTAAGGTACCATCACATTGTCTTCTTAGTGGTAGAGGTGGTATACGATCGGATATTATTTATTCATTAAGTGTTATGTTAATCTCCAAAATTATTTTGAACTGGTTCGGAGGGACAGACTGACATACATTCCTGTTTGTAATAATAGAGCTGGAAAGGTATAATGTGCTGTCTTCATATTTTACCTTCAAAACTTAGTCCCGTTGTAATAAATGTGTACTTATCGCCCGCAACAATTTATTTCATGGAGACATTATATATCACATGCTCATTAAATAACCGATTTGGCTCAAGGATAAATGGAACCATTCAGAATTTAAAGGTATCTTATTTACATGATAATATAAATCATAAGTGTTATGAGGAAACACATAGTATGTGATTAAGAGTGACGGTTTTCATTTGTAAGAGAAGAAGGAAAAAAAAGAGAATCAAAACATCGCATTAGCAAAACGATTTTTTGCATAGCACAATGTACTATTATGAACGTTATGAGTCTAAATGCAATTTTTATAGAATTACTGTCAAAACAACAACTCTTTTAGAATATATATATATATATATATATATATATATATATATATATATATATATATATATATATATATATAGTGTGTGTGTGTGTGTGTGTGTGTGTGTGTGTGTGTGTGTGTGTAAACAAAAGCCTTCTGCCGATTTTCTTCATCAGCAAGAGAATTGTCAATATGGTTTACTCGCTCATTACAAATCTTCATCACTGCAACCATGTCGTAACAGCAGCAAATGTTTCCAAATGTTGCGTCTTGACGAGGCAATGGTATAAACGGGGTATTTAAAATCACATTTGGATTGCAAAACTCAATAATTATATAAGAACCGAATATATGTTGTTGTTTTTGTTTTTCTTACATGTCTCAACGCTTTCCTTCAAGTTCCAATAATTGGAGTTACCCATACTACTCATTCTTTATGCTTGTCCAGACATTGACATGAACAACGTGGAAATATCCTTTGAATATACAATTCATATTTATGTTATCTCATTTATTTGCAATTACCAAATATCGAAAGTTCTAATTGCAAGCCTGCGCACTTTGTCTGGTGCTCAAAGTATTCAATATTAGGTACTTTTGCTGTTATTGATCGCACATATTATAATATCGATATCAAATTTGGAAGACTACATGGGCTGAATTACATCAGATTGCAACAGCTGAAAACGACGTCCTGTACATTATACTGACTATGACATGATTGCATTATTGAATTTTTGAGACGTTATTGATTGTACGATTAAGTGCTGCTCCTCTATACGATATCAGATGCGATCTATAGCGTGCAAATATATCATTTCGGTACGAACAATAGACTAAGATTTACGATGTAAAAAGCCATTTCGACAAAGCTGATATTACATGTAACGCAGTTAAAGTACATTTTTGCATCGAACAATGTACTTATATAAAGAAACAAGCGTTGTCAACAAATACACCCATTATAATTTTCAAACTCTATGTTCGATGTATGTATGTATGTATGTATGTATGTATGTATGGATTATAATGTATGTATGTATGTATGTTGTTTGGCTCCAGAGATACCAACCAGCTGTGAATATGCAACTTTAAATGTAAATTAATTAAAAGTTTTATAAATAAAGTCAAAAGAAAGGAAATCGATAACAATAAATAGATGTTTTACCAAGGTATCAGCACTCATGTTCTGTTTTATATTTCAGACATTTCGCATTGATTCCCATAAATTTCAAACGCAATTTGTCCACGCCTAGTTGCCCAAATTCTGTTTGGTAATAATATACATTATGAAAACGTATTAGCTGTGGTAATTAAGTACTGCTAACGTGGATAATGTCATTAATTATACGTTTATCTATCAGATGCCTCTCAAGTCTTGGCACATGGTCAAATAATAATCATTTATAAACTGTCCAAAAGAGCTTTCTAATACATACAGTCAAGAACTCTTTTGAAAAATAGTTTCAAAACGTGTAGATGCGATATATTTCAAATATATTTTCATTTTCAACAGTGCAATCTGTCGATCTTTTATATTCATCAGTTGAATGCAGTAGAATCAAATTATGTCGTGCAGTCGAAAATCTTTCTTGGTGGGCGTATCCCAAAAAAAGTTATTTGTCTGAGCAATTGTTCAAAGACATGCTTTGCAATAAAGTTGTTTGAAATTATTTGCGAGACAATTCAAGGCTCGTGTATCGATTACGAAACCTGTCTAATAGCCATGTATTTGCAAGTGACCCCCCCCCCAAAAAAAAGAAAAGAAACAAAAAGAAAAGAAAAAAAGATAGAATTTGTATATCGGTCGATTGGGATAGATAGGGTCAATATGTGATTTAACAGATGACCGATTGGTCAAGTATGAGCAGATTAGTGCCCTATTTATTTCAAACAAAGCGTAGAAAACGTATCACCCATTGGTTGATCTCGTGGAACAAGTAATTGTAGGCTCATTAGCTACACTCTGTAGGTAATTGGTGTTGATAGATAATCAGTTAAGTGTCATTTCCTGTCAGTCTCCCTCTTAAAGCAGTGCGAGGCCAGCTACTAATCAGACCTCTAGGTGGCAGCTACGTTCTAACTGGGCTGTGAAGAATCTTATTTTGGAGAGTCTTGCAGCATGCATACAACGTATTGGCTTAGAGTGATAACGTTTCTCGCTGTTTTAATCGGAACTGGCTAATAGATTTTGGTCTTATATGTGTTAGTGTGTCTGCTGACGTCCACTCCAATGACCCTGTCGATCAGTGACATTAACATGAGGCAATGTATAAGTTTATATATGGCACGTCCATACTAAACTGATTTTTTGGGGAACTGATGAGCTGTCAGGGGCTTGATTTGCTTTCGCCACCGGTTGACCCGATACTGCAGTATCTCCGAGATTGATCCTCTCTCAATGTGGAGTGACAATACATGTTGTGTCAGGAGGCTGTCCAACTTACGGATGGCTACCTGACTAACAAAAGGCCAACAAGGGAAAATACCTTAATGCAGGCTCTGAACAACCTGACCAGGTATTGATTGTATGTTGAAAAACACGCACCAGTAAGCTTAAAATAATTATAAAATGTTTTAATTTTATCTGTCAAATTGTTGTTTCTTTTAATGACTATCATTATTCTGGGCCTTATGCTTGCACGTTTTGTGCTGTGAGCATCATTTTGTAAACATCAATAGTATTATACACTCACAACTTTCGTCTCTCAGTCGCCTATACCTTATTCACATTTGATTCTTGGGGAGACAAAATACACATTGCAATTTCTAGGAAGTTCTAACACGTGATTGCCATTATTATATGATATCTTTTAACATGGGTTTGTCTGTTCAGTGGAATATCGTTAGCACTGATGCGCTTTATGTCGATAAATCTCTCAGAGGCGATTTAATCAAGGTTATAATCGTTGTCGATAATGGAATCAAATCATCAGCATCTGAGGTCCAGCCGTTCCATTGCTTATCAAGAACACATGCTGATTTTCGTGAAAGTCTGACCAGTAGTTCGTCCTCATTTTCATCAAAAGCTTGCCATGAAAAGCACCGGTAAACCCTCCATACGTATCTATTCAAAAAAGAGTTTTATTTGTTTCTGTTAAGAAAGCAATGCAAACAAAGTGAATTTTTCACACTTCCTTCTTAACTTTATTTTGTCACTCTATCTTAATGAGGTGACTTATTGTTTTAACTGTATTCTCCCATATTTCTCTTCACTGCTCTTTGCAACATTCTTCTGTTTTCTTGTCTTTTTTAGGAGGTTGGGGATGTCTTGTATTTACACAATCCGTATTGAAAAATATTTAAACTACTGGTTGAAAACAAAATCTGAGTGGAATATAAATTTAAGACAAGATATAGTAATTGATATTCTGTCCCCAATATCACCTTAAACTTGGAATTTTTTTGTAGCTTATCGTTACTGGAGTATTTAATCAGACTGGTTCAGCTTGTCATTACCGGAGTATTTAATCAGACTGGTTCCAGGCCATTATACGTAGGGTATTACACGAAAATTAAACCTTGCCATTGAATGAGACGACATTCCCTTTTTCGTGGCTCTGATAACTTGATAATTGCTCTTTCTTTTTGATGTCATTCTAATATGACAGAAATACTAGAATAAGAGGAAACAGGAAAAACAAACTGAATGTTAGGATTGTCAATGAGTAATAAAACGACGGTCCCATCCTATTAATGGTAGGTTTGATTCAAACCTTGATACTGAAAACTCATGTCTCCAGTGCATGAAACTCGTCGAATCATAATCTATCACACCATTTAATCTTATCTGTGACAAAAAAGCCATTTTTGTTTTCATACAAATAAATGCTACTCTTTTTTCTGTTTAACAGACGTTACAGTTTTAAGGCATCCACTCCTCAACATACGGACAATTTGATACCGATTTTGCCAAAGGGAATAACACAAACGTCAAATTCAGTTTATGAAGTTACAATGAAATTGTCCATCCCACAGGTACCATTATGCAAACTAGCTATTTAACAATCAGACAAATTGTGCAGTGGCAGTTTCTGGTTTAATTATTTAATGTCAGAGTCCTCACAATTTGCAAGTTTAAAATATATTATGATGTTATTTATTTCCACATCACCTAAATAAAGTTATTACAATGGGGTTTTTTTCTCTCTTCTAAACTAGGCACGTAGGGAAAGCTTTATGTGCAGTGTATGTTTGAAATTTGTTAGTTAATTTTAAAGCTTCTAGCAGCACGTTCAAAACACTAATTGTTTATGGCATGCCGTGGATGTTGCAGATAAGTGGCATAGTGTAGGGCACACTTAGGATGCCTATCCAGGCTGGTGTGTATTCGTATCTAACCAGAGACCGTTTGATCGAGAGCCGGACCCTCTATCGACTGTGCTACCACGGCTTAATGTGCACATAAGTGTTTCAGAATCGGTCTATACATTCTCTTAGAAGGAAGCATAGTCAGATATTTAATATAATTTATTTACTTAAGGATTTTCAAGGCAAAATTTTAAACATTTCCACTAAACGACTCTCCTGAGGTTACTTTTAAGAAAACAGAAAGTGACAAAATATTTATAAAGATGTCCAGTTTCATCATCATCATCAATCCCTTAACCTAAGAGGTCGTTGGGTCACCATAGTTGACTTTACAACCAATTTTCTCCATCTTTCCCTGTTCTCTACTGTCTTTTGGGAATCTCCAAATCCCATGCCTGTCCACTCCTTAACGTTGTCTTCCCACCTCTTTTTCTGTCTGCCTCGTCTTCTGCACCTTCGCACTGTGCCTTGCAAGATTGTTTTTGCCAGACCAGATGATCTTGAGACGTGACCGTACCACTTCAGTTTGCGCTTTTTTACAGAGGTCAAGAGGTCTTTATATGATCCGATGCCCGTTGGATCTTGTTGTGGACTTCTTCGTTGGTTACATGGTCAATGTATGAGATGCCCAAGATCTTGCGGTATCATCTCATTTCGAAGGCTTGAACCCTTCCTTGTAGATCTGATGTGAGCGTCAATGTTTCACAAGCATACAGAAAGATGGATATGACAACTGAGCGCATCAGCCTTATTTTGGAACCAAAAGTAAAGTTGGTAACTTTCCAAATTGGTCTCAACCTTGTTATTGCTGCTGTTATATATATATATATATATATATATATATATATATATATATATATATATATATATATATATATATATATAACATTTTCGCAACTGATTGACATCTGTTGCAAACTTTATTTGATTTTTCGTTTTGCTCATTGAGTCAGTCGTTTACTAAATAGGCGACCGCTCCTTTGGCCTGAGTGGTTAGGGCGTCCGCCTCGGACGAGTCATACCAAGGACATAAAAAGGGTACTTGCAGTTGCCTCGCTTGGAGCTCAGTATTAAGAGGTTGGTGTTAGGACTGGTCGGCCTGGTGTCAGGATAATGTGACTGGGTGGGACATAATACATGTCTGCGGCATGATGTCCTAGTGCTAGGAATCACTATAAACTGCCACACTGCATACATTGTATCGATATGACTGAGAAATTGTTAAAGCAACGTTAAAAATCTAAAACACACACACACTCACACACACACATACACACACACACTAAATAATCAGCAACAATTTCTAAAGTTATTTATTTACAATTGGTCGTTTAATTACTAACGGTGGGTCATTATGTAATTATATGGTTTCAGTTCTGCACCACGCTAAGCGAAGAAGAGATATCGTCAGGCAATGTCAATTGGAATTGGCGCTTGACTATTAATTTGTACTGTTCTTCTTAAAATGTTTACTATAGTGTCTATTTGTACTGTTTTTCTTAACATATGCTTATTAAAGTGTCTGTTTTATACCATTCTTAACATCTGTTTACTAGAGTGTCTGTACAGTTCTTCTTACAGTCTGCTTACTAGTGTATTTTTTTGTACAATTCTTCCTTCAATCTGTTTCCTGGAGAGTCTATCTGAACTATTCTTCTTAAAATCTGTTTATTAGAGTGTCTATTTGTACTGTTTTGAAAATCCGTTTACCAGAGTATCTATTTTGTACAGTTCTTCTTACAATCTGTTTACTACAGTGTCTTTTTCTACAGTTCTTCTTACAATCTGTTTACTATAATGTCTATTTGTGCTGTTTAGTGAAGTGTCTATTTGTACAGTTCTTCTTACAATTTGTTCACTAGAGAGTCTATGGCGCAAAATCATACAAACATATGTTATGATCAGATATAAATCCGACTGAAAGATTTAAGCAGGAAAAGAGCAGCAATTTTTTTTCAGTTCCGAGAGTTTATATTCCCTCCAGATAGGAAGTCTATTACACGTTGATTGTATGAACGGTGATATTAACCACTGTACTAACACAACAGACCTCTCCGGTGGCCTAAGCGGTTAGAGCGTCCGCCTAGGATACGGGAGGTCGATGGTTCGAACCCCGGCCGAGTCATACCAAAGACTTATGAAAGTGGTACTAACAACTGCCTCGCTTGGCGTTCAGCACTAAGAGGTGAATGTTAGAACTGGCCAACCTTGTGTCAGGATAATGTGACTGGGTGTGACATGATGCTACCTGTCACTGTTCTTCAACTTTGCTAGGGTGTATGGACGCTGCACATTCTCCACATAATGATGCATGTCACATTTATTGTCTGAGTGCTTATTCCATAACGAATACGTATAGCTTAATAATATTATAAAGCGGTCTGACACGTATTTGTTCTTGTTTCTGCTTTTGTGTATGATTTTCTTCGAAACGACTATCACGCAGTCTGTGCAGAAACTAATACGCACTCTAATCCCCCCCACCTCTCCTGCCACCAACACAAAGTATCCCGTTCCCAAAGGACGACATGTACCGAAGATATATTTCAAATTTACGACATGCTAACCGAAAATCGATTTATTTTATTACGCATTAGGGACTACTTTACTGCTTTGTGCTTATCCACGCTCATATTTTGCCGGGCACGGTTCATTAGGAGAGCATGCTGGAAACATTTTATCAGATTCACATAGTATTGTATGCATGCATTTCGAATACATATATAAATTAGTACTGTATAATTTTTTCATAATTCCTACTTGGATTAAAATGGCAAAGTTCAGAATAAAAGACCTTGCTGTTCAAGCGCCATTTACAATTTTATTTTGTGTCGTAATGGTATTTTGATACGGATTTTCTACAGAACGCATAAACATTTGTGTGTGTGTGTGTGTGTATATATATATATATATATATATATATACACACACACACACACACACACACACACACACACACACACACACACACACACAACTATACAACTCTTATGTTAGCTATAAGCTATACAACTATATAACTATATAGTTCTTATTATGTCAGCTGTCAGGTCAAGTAGGAAACTTAGACAAAGTCGGTTTCAAATTCTTTAACGCAGATATGTATGCATCCGGTTGAATAGTGCAGATCACGTGCTCTTAATAGCCCTGGAAAGCTTGATGTTAATTCTGAAAATAATATATTTCTACTGTGAGACTTTATGTGACATCTGTATGTGTACTACTATTGACTTCTGCGAGATAAGATAAACTACTTCGTTCATCATCAAAAGATGGATGAATTTCTATCGCTCAACTAGCATAATCTATGTATTGATCTATCGATCTATCAGCCTGTCTACCTATCGGTCTCTATATTTCTATTCATCTGTTTGCCTATCTATCCATCTATTTATCTACCTATCTATTTGTATGCTATAATGGGTAACTTTGGTCAGTTATATTTATACAAAGTTAGGAGAAAATGTTAGCTTACATGTTTTGAATGCGATTGTATTAACACTGACGAGGCAAATACGTGATGCACGTCATACTATAGCCATCAGATTTGATCGTATTATTAACAAGTAGAATTGAAGTACATATAATTTATCTCCATATAATTTGGTACAGATTAGAACGCATTGAAGGATTGACTGTTTATCACTCTTCCTTTCTACAAAAGGCTGTTCCATCTGATACAGAAAAAAGTCAGATGCGACTTCCACTTATTTGAAATTTGCCGATCAAAATAAATAGTTCCCGAATGACGTCATCAGCCGCCATATTTGTAGTGTGCTGGCAGATTTCCCGTTGAGCTTATATGTTGGATGGAAAATGAAATAAATTCATTGAATCTCAAGATACTCTTACAAAAGGTACACAAATAAACAGAACGCAAGTCAGGCTTCCTGTTAGTATTTATATTTGTAATTTGTAAGTTGATTTTTCTTAGTGTGCTTTGTTAAACAATTCCAGTTTTGGTGGTCGTATATAGGAGAAACTGCCAAGTTCCCCTTCGTCCAGGTAAAATGGGGAGGCTAACGTCTGCTAGAGACCTTATCGGGAAGCATCTATATCCAGGGACGCTGAACTCGAGTCACATGACTAAAATGGGTGTATGAACAGAAGCTGCATCTGATTAACTTCTGTATCTCATGAAGCAGATGCATGAAGTGTCACAAATCCTACCACAGATGGTAGGATTTGTGTTATTCAGCGTAGATTTGCATGTTAACAAACAGATGATTTGATCAGAAATATAATGTGCATATCGAAATAGGACCCATTAACCAACCGTAAGTCAAGAGCCGAGAGAAATACCTGCAAGTGTCTCAAATGCACGAGTTGCGGACAACTGAATCTGGACCAGTTTCATGATTTAACGATACGTGACATCGGACCCACAAAGTCCTTCAATACCATTATCAATTTGTGAAAGCTGATCTCTCTCTCTCTCTCTCTCTCTCTCTCTCTCTGATCCTCAAAAGTTTAGCCTAAAGTTGTTAATTTTTTTTCATACTGGATTTAGTATAGTGTTGTAATGCACCGTATTGCTGACACAGGATAAACCATTCCCAATACACTACACTAGTTGTCGAATTAAGCAAACATGGTGTCATTTAACTGCAATTTGTGTATTTATTTTTTTCAACTATGCTTATCTGCGGTAGTTCCAAAATAATGTCAGTGGGCAATGATTTATTTTTGTTGTTTTGGTTCATACAGGTGTGAACCAAAAAGAAACACTCAGGCGGATCTGGTCAATCCGACTGCTGGAAATAGTAATGAAAAAGGAACGTTTAACTTGTTGGCACATGATTTACAACCGATAGAAAATTCTAGCGAAACTAATTCAGTCTCAACAAAATAAAATTGGCAAACAAATTGGAAGAAAAGAAATTTTCGTGCATTTTATTGCAGCAAATGAGCATCATGGGGTCTGCTTATTCACCATATAAAGGAATTAGTATGCTAAAGTATAAAAAGATTAATAAAAATTAAACTCATTTAGCCGCTCGTGACTTTCCGTATTTTATGCCGCGATTCTGGAATCTTTGTTAAATTGCATTTGTGAAATTGCATTCGATGTAAACGCTTCAATGCAGCTTTAGTAATTTTCTCCTTCGCCTAATCCTAAGATGACGCGCGCGTAAGATGGGACCCACGGGCGTTGTATAATGTGCTGAGTGACAATATTACGGATTCTAATGTTGTTTGTGAATGCGCACATATTTGTAATTTGGAGATTAAAAAAAAACGAATGAAGTTGTGACATTAATCATTTCTTTTAGCAAGTGGACTTCGTGATCAGTGTTTTAATGGATTTAAAGAACGCAATTTTTAAAACACTTTCTCTTTAGATCAAATAAATGACTTATACAAGAACTACGTTTGACTAAATTGTTTCCAATTTTTGAATGCAGTATATAAGTTGTTAAATTAATACCCTAATAGGTTTTGTTTCATGCTAAAGAAAAGTGCTGACTGTATATTGCACTTGCATGCAATATGATAGACACACTTTTATCCGTTCTTCTGGTACCTGAGTAGACTTTCTTAGCTCAAATTGAAGAGCAGCTTTTCTGCACAGACTTGCATTGTCATGCTCCTTCGGGACAGGGACAAAGCGGAGCATTTCTAGAATCCGGTATGCCCTCCATACAGAAGCCCGATTCGATCAAGGTGCAGGACACAAAAGGACAAATATTTTGGTGCATTTCAACCTTATGTACCGGCTGTGAGATGGGACTGAGGAGCATTTAATTCACATGAGTTTCACAACTCTTCGCACAGTCGCTTTGTTCACAAAAGCTGTTCTCCGTTAAACCTTATTCACCGACAGAATCCTGGAAATTATGCAAATTGGTTGCGTGCATATAGGGAAGCCATAGCTAATTTTCTTTTCTGTCACATCGAGTCACTCAGTTTAGGCCCAAAGTAAGTGTTTTATTTTTATACCCGTTTCATCACAAAATCAGCGGAGCAATTAATGTAACACATTAGAATTCTTGGGAAGATAGCCAAAGTTCTTTCTCTATTTTTTTTAAACCTGCTGGTTTTAATGTGCAGTAGTCACATTAAGACATCACCCAAACATAAGCAGAACATTGCATGACATCTGATTTCTGCCCTGGCAGTTTGCGTAGGATGGCAGTAATGGAAATGTGATTCGGCTGGTTTCCTAACTGTCTCGTACTTTTCCAATTAGAATAATTGCGCTGTATTTCTAGCAAATACGGATGAAAAGTTTTTAATTTATATCCACTCTATATTTTAGTTATTGCTTCATAAAAGAATGAAAATTTTTGATCTAGATCTCAATAAAGTGTCTAATAAATGAAGATGAAATATGAATATACCATTTCCATAAAATTGTGATATATCCTACTTTCATGCTTTTAACAAGTTAAGAACTAAAATTCGTCATGACGTCATACTAGCTAGGTGCGTCATTCATGACGTTTCAATAGCTAAATGCGCGACATCAAATGCATTCACTCGATCCACTTCCATAATGAATACATTTGTAAAAACTCTGCAATTTTTGTCATGTAATAATAATAATAATAATAATAATAATAATAATAATAATAATAATGAGGAGGAGGAGGACTTTGTATAGCGCCTAATTTTTAGAAGCTCTAAGCGCTTTACAACATTTGACAACCCTTAAAAAACATATATAATGATATGATTACACAAATTAAAACAAACAGCACTAAATTAGAAAACAGAAAACATGCTGTAAATATTTAAGGTAGGGAAACATTATTAGGTCTTTAAGTCTGTTCTTGCAGTTGAAATAGGTGAGTTTTAAGAGCGCTCTTGAATGAGATCACTGTGTCTTTGTGTCTAAGTGCAGTGGGCAATTCGTTCCACATTGCTGGGCCCTGATATGCAAAAGAACGTTGTCCATATGATTTCATTTTCATAGTGGGAATAATAAGAATACGAGTGTCAGAAGAGGAGTGTAAGTATCTTGCTTGTGTGTACACATGGGTGAGGTCGAATAGGTATGTTGGACTGGAGCCCGTCAGTGAAACGTAGCACAGAGAACAAATGTTGTCCAATTCTGGATCGAATGGATAGCCAGTGTAGGGTACAGAGCAGGGGGGAGGCGTTCTCTGATCGTGGTACTCTAAGGATGATCCGAGAAGCTGTGTTTTGAACTTTTTGAAGTTTCTGGAGTAGATATTGAGACGAACCAGACAAAACTGAATTACAATAGTCCAGTCTTGAAAGTACTAAGTAACACACAAGTGTTTTAGTGGCATTAACTGAAAGATACTTGCGAATGGAGCTGATACGTCTCAGCTCAAGATATGCAGCCTTGTTGACATGTTGGTGCAATGAGATAGTACTGTCGAGAGTAACACCTAGGTTTCGTCCTGACTGTGTGAATTTAATGTTGGTGTTGCTGATATTTATTGTCTGAGGTAACGGATGTGAATGAGAAAGTCTTTGTGTTGTAATCAGAATGGTTTCAGTTTTATCATCATTCATCTGCAGCTTGTTACATGTCATCCATGATTTCGCATTGGAAATGCACCTCTCTGCACCTTGGATGGCAGCTTCAACTTCAGTTGGGTGGCTAGATTTGTATATTTGGGTGTCATCAGCATACAATTGGTGAGACACTGGATGATGATCTATGACACTTGAGAGTGGCTGATTGTATAGAATGAAGAGAACAGGTCCAAGAACAGACCCCTGTGGAACACCACAACATAGATCAACTGGGCTGGAGTGTTTTCCTTTTGCGGACACAATTTGTGTCCTGTTGACCAAGTAGGACTTGAAACATAGTAAGGCTGTATCGTGAATGCGAAATACATGCTGGAGACGGTGAAGTAATATATCATGGTCTATTGTGTCAAATGCTGCAGACAGGTCAAGGAGAGTGAGGACTGTAATCTTTCCGCTATCCAAGCAGAGAGAAGGTCATTAACTACTTTCAGAAGAGTAGTTTCAGTACTGTGGCAAGGGCGATATGCAGACTGTATATTGCTAACAAGTCTGTTTGAATTCAGATGAGATACAAGTTGCGATAGAACAACTTTTTCTAAGATTTTTTACAGGAATGGGAGATTATAAACTGGGCGGTAGTTCTTTAAATCGTTATGGTCGAGTGTTGGTTTCTTCAGCAGAGGCTTTACAATGGCAGTTTTGAAAAATGATGGGAATTCCCTGGATGAGAGAGAGGTATTAATAACATCAGTTAGTGAAGGCAATATTGGATCTAAGCACTCAAGCAGCAGTGATGTCTGAATCGGATCAAGTTCACATGACTTTGGTGCACTCTTCATCACGATTGTACGTACTAGAACCATAGAGACAGGTTCAAATGCTGCTAACGGTTGGCGCTGAAATTCTGTATCGCAACTGTATGATGACGACGAGTCAATTGAAATTGTGTTGTCAAGCTTATCTCTGATGGTTTGTACTTTGTCACGGACGAAATTTGCAAACAGGTCCAGAAGGTCGACTAGAGAGAAGGTAGTTGGAAGTGGTGTACATTTGTTCCTTGACATTAGCTTGTTAGTAATCTCGAATAGCTCTTTGCAGCTGGAACTTTCCGTGATCTTAGTACCGTAGTGGGCTGATTTCGCTGCATGGACTATGTTTGTGACATTCTTCTGAGCGGATTCATAGATTCGCTTATGAACTGTGAGTCTGGTGGAAAGCCAAAGCCTCTCAGCTTTACGGCGGTCTCTTTTAGCAGTGCGAAGCTGGTCCCTAACACTGCTATACCACGGAGAACACTTTTGAATTGATATTCTGCACTTGGTTGCTGGGGCATGTTTGTCAAGCAATGAACGCAGGCAGTTATCGAGTTATTCTGCTGTAGGAGGTAAGCTAGTTGTTAGGTTTGCTTGGATGTCATGTATTAGTTGGGTTCTGTTTATCATCCGGAGGTTTCTCTTAGTAGCAAATAAAGGTGGAGGGTTATGGACTGATACGTCAAGATGGCAAATAATGCAGATGTGATCTGATGCAAGTTCGTGGGACACCAGGGAGGACTGTATAATATTATCATCAAGTCTATAAAGAATCCAGTCTAAAATGTGACTATGTTTATGGGTGGGTCGGCTAACTGACTGTTTGAGGTTGAAAACGTGAATGGAATCTAGAAGTTTTGATGTGTATGGGTTTCCAGGACAGTCAAAGTGAAAGTTGAAATCTCCAAGAATAATCAGGTTGCCACCTATCGAATTTCCATGCTCCAGGAGCTTCGGAAACTGCTCCAAAAAGAGAGATTCAGTCAGCTTGTTTTTTCTACTAGGAGGAGGGCGGTAGAGGCAGAAGAAATGGACTGACCTTTGTTCCAGTGTTAGTGTGGTTTGGACTAGTTCAAACGATGTGTGGTAGAAATTGAAGGTTGTAGTTCTTTGCGATGACAGCAATTCCACCTCCGCGAGAGTGGCGAGGGAACGACTTGATGGAGTAACCGGTGGGTGTTAGATCTGCGCACTTGGGTTCATCGCCTGATGTTTTTAGCCATGTTTCTGTCAGGGAAAAGACGTCGATATTCTGATCGTTGATAAAATTAACTATTTCTGTGCGCTTTCCGGTGGTCCTACTGATTGGGCGTTGAATGATGCGATGCGCAGGGGTATCTCTTGGATAGTTGACACAAAGGTTGACGATTATTAGGAATTTGAATTAGGTTATCTAAATTAACGGCCGAATTTTTAAATTTATGTGCCGGAAAGGGCAAAAGGGAGATAACTCGAATTCTTAATCATGTTCTACGCCGGCCAGCTTTGAAACAACGCTTCTTTTTTCGCTTCCGTTCACATTTAAACAATGATGAATGTAGTCCCAGGTCGTTTAGTCTAGTGCATAATGTTGTGTGGAGAGCCAAGGAGTGGTCATTTAAAGCAATTAATGAGGGTCCATCATAGCATAAACGGGTGGACTGGCGGGTATCACGTGATGGCGGTTTGTTCAACAACAAAGGAAGTTGTAGCAGTGGAGCATGACAGCTGAGAAACAGTTTAATGTTTCTCGTTTCCAAAACAAGAAGATGAAGAAACACATTCGAATAGAACAGCCAATGCATGATGAACACAATAACGCAGATGAAGACAGTTAACAAGCACATATATCATGAAAAACGGCACAAAAATCCGGGACAGCTGCTTCAAGCCAGTTAAGCGATAGCGGCCATCTTGAATTATCTTGAATTCATGTGTGAAATGGAACATTATATTTCCCGAAATATCAAAAGAAATGAATCAATCTCTTTGAATATTTGGAACTTTCTCCCAGAAAATATTTCTATTGGTTTCATAAGCTACAATATAATAATCACTTAATTTAGCTCCTCAACGGTACTTTCCAACAGGAGCATGCTAAAAGAGACTTGGAACTCGCGACGTGGAAGCCAAGCGATCTTTCACATCAATACTGTGTTCAATCAACTAAAGAAGACCAAAACCTTTTCATATGTCTATAATTCAGCTTGTTTTGATATTACGATTACAGCATTTAAACTAAATAAAATCAAATAATTTCAAACCGTCAAGCAAGGAAAATAACCATATTGCTTCTGCATATTGCTGCCATATTCCTCGCATCTTTAGTAAGCCATTTTCAGCTGAATGCAATATAACAAACATGATATGGTATCTTTGATCAATATTCAAACATATTTAAATTAAAATATTTAAAACTTAATATAGCAACGAAACATACTGCGAAGATGTATTTTTCGTATTAGAAACTGATAACACAATCATTCATTTCTCTGTCCCGCACTGAGATTATTGGCCGCTTTTAGAAACCGACTGAAGAACAGTTACCATCAAAATACAATAGTTTCTATATGATAAAATCGGTCACAGCCTAGTTTCATAAATTGCATCGTTTTTCATGGAACAAGATTTGATTAGCTTCGAGTTTCGTTTATTTCATTTAGCAAGATTGAAAATGTCCTGCATCATCCAAAACATTGTGTGTGCTAATGGAAGAAAACGAAAGTTGCTCGATTCTTTGGTGAGATATTTTGCAATTTTGTTGTAAGCAGTGGTTTCATATTCTAGCTACCAATATGGCGACATTTACTGTATATAGTCATCTCCAATCAATATATTGATGGATAATCTTTTAACAAAATGTGATATTAATCTACGACCTTTAATATACTTGCTTAACATAGTAAATGAAGCATTCAACGATTCCTTTCAAGCAAGATCTAACGATCTAACTCCTTCCTTATTTGAGGCGTAAACCTAAAACAATATTCTTGAATTTTTAAAAAGATATTTTGCCATTATAGACCATTCATTTTTGTTATCGCTTCAAAAACAAAGATCTGACGTAATCTTGGAGTGACTCGTGCGAGGTATTTGCGTGTTATTCTAAATAGTTATTTCTCTTTCTCACTTCGACTTTTGCATGCCTCTTTCAAAAGAGTCCTAGGTGCATGATTTTAGGTTTATTAGCATAGATATACACGAAAATACAAGAACGTCTTCGAAATGATTGTTTTCAAATTCAAAACAGAGAAAAAGTGGCACTGAACTTGGATCTATCACTCCTATTATTTGAAGCATTTATAAAACTGTAACAGCTTCATTATGTTGGAGAGCTGGTCATTGCTGTTAGATTGTGACCTTCCTTCCAAACAGAAATCATTCACATTGAACTGAACAGAGGCAAGAGACATTCCCTAGGGTTAACATGGGTTGGGGTGAGGTGGGGGGTGGACGAGGGGTCGGGGTGTGGGTAAGTGCTTTGCTAGCAGCACATCATGCAGTCAGTTTCAACTCTTTGTCAATATACGAATTCCAAAAACAGCAGCTGGAAAAGTTGGGTTAAATTTGTTACACTGAATTCCTTATACCAATGGATTAATAATGTCGAACATTGTGACCTTTAATCCAACCATAAGTCTCATGCACATTGAACTCTTGAAAATAATGCCAGTGTCATTAGGTATTACACATATTAATAAGACGTACTTGTGATAATTAAAACTGGCCCGAGGACGTATTAACCCTGTTCGAAGGTAAATCAATTTTATTGCATCCTACAGTCTCACCCAACAAGTCACTAATCAACTATCAACGTACATTTTGTTGTATTATTAGGGTACGCTTTTCGAAAAGAGTACGGTATGTTTATTATAGTCGGTTTGGTGCTAACGTGTTCCGCTGTGTATGATACAAATCAAATAAGTACAAAATATCGATGGTCATTGACTTAATAATTTAGTAATGTCTTAAGAATCGGGCAATGTTTCTACCAAATATATATATAAATATATATATATATATATATATATATATATATATATATATATATATATATATATATATATATGATTATATTATATATAAACTGATTCTGGAGGGAATGAACGGGGACGGCTTTAGGTGGATTGGACCGATTTGGCCTAATCGGGCCCCACGCTCACAGGGCCCCGCGCATTAGTAATTTGTAAAAGTGTATCTACAGAGAAGAAAGCAGTTTTAAAGCGATGGGAGAAAATTGTATGTTCAATATCATATAATACTTGTTTAAACGTTTATTTCCAAATGCCGTGCTCGCAGGGGGCCGCGCACGTAAATCCAGGGGGTTCCGCCAAAATGATCCAAATCGGGCCCCGCGGTTTTGCTAAGGCCGTTACTGGGAATGAAGATAGGCAGGTCCGCTTTTTCAAAGCGGATCTGAAAAGAAAAAGTGTGCATTAAATACAACTAAGACCCGGGTGAATATTGATGATCAGCTGGGTCGCTAGGATATACAGTGAAGGTCGAACTTGGCCTGACGACAACCCGACATAACGTGGTGGTAGCTTCTCGTGTTTTCAATGGTTACGTCATAAAATCTTGTGTGCCATCTTTCGACTGAAATCGGTTCGCCCACGGATGTCGCCAATCAACATCGGATTAATTCGTACACATGTGATAACTGGCAGGTTTGCTCAGTTCGAAGGAGAAATTACATGGCTCATAATTTGATGAAATTTCGATATTTATCTGGTTTTAATAGAAACCAACGATGCTTAGAACCATTATCATTCAGGATGCAGTATTATTCAGTGACTTGGCATATACGACCTTTTGCACGTAACGGCGGCATTGGGGCTTTACTAATTAGGTGTGGCCAAAAAGGTCGTACTATAAACTCATGAGCCGTATTAGTTCTCATGCAACGTATTGTAACTTCAGTACGAAAACTCACATTTACATAAACAAAACACGTGATGTTTTAGTTATAATACGTGCATGAGGATAAAGTGATATTCTCTGCTTTTTTTCTTCTTAAAATAATGCTACACTTCAGTGCATCGTTCACCGCTCCATCATAGCATAAACGGGTGGACTGGCGGGTATCACGTGATGGCGGTTTGTTCAACAACAAAGGAAGTTGTAGCAGTGAAGCATGACAGCTGAGAAACAGTTTAATGTTTCTCGTTTCCAAAACAAGAAGATGAAGAAACACATTCGAATAGAACAGCCAATGCATGATGAACACAATAACGCAGATGAAGACAGTTAACAAGCACATATATCATGAAAAACGGCACAAAAATCCGGGACAGCTGCTTCAAGCCAGTTAAGCGATAGCGGCCATCTTGAATTATCTTGAATTCATGTGTGAAATGGAACATTATATTTCCCGAAATATCAAAAGAAATGAATCAATCTCTTTGAATATTTGGAACTTTCTCCCAGAAAATATTTCTATTGGTTTCATAAGCTACAATATAATAATCACTTAATTTAGCTCCTCAACGGTACTTTCCAACAGGAGCATGCTAAAAGAGACTTGGAACTCGCGACGTGGAAGCCAAGCGATCTTTCACATCAATACTGTGTTCAATCAACTAAAGAAGACCAAAACCTTTTCATATGTCTATAATTCAGCTTGTTTTGATATTACGATTACAGCATTTAAACTAAATAAAATCAAATAATTTCAAACCGTCAAGCAAGGAAAATAACCATATTGCTTCTGCATATTGCTGCCATATTCCTCGCATCTTTAGTAAGCCATTTTCAGCTGAATGCAATATAACAAACATGATATGGTATCTTTGATCAATATTCAAACATATTTAAATTAAAATATTTAAAACTTAATATAGCAACGAAACATACTGCGAAGATGTATTTTTCGTATTAGAAACTGATAACACAATCATTCGTTTCTCTGTCCCGCACTGAGATTATTGGCCGTTTTAGAAACCGACTGAAGAACAGTTACCATCAAAATACAATAGTTTCTATATGATAAAATCGGTCACAGCCTAGTTTCATAAATTGCATCGTTTTTCATGGAACAAGATTTGATTAGCTTCGAGTTTCGTTTATTTCATTTAGCAAGATTGAAAATGTCCTGCATCATCCAAAACATTGTGTGTGCTAATGGAAGAAAACGAAAGTTGCTCGATTCTTTGGTGAGATATTTTGCAATTTTGTTGTAAGCAGTGGTTTCATATTCTAGCTACCAATATGGCGACATTTACTGTATATAGTCATCTCCAATCAATATATTGATGGATAATCTTTTAACAAAATGTGATATTAATCTACGACCTTTAATATACTTGCTTAACATAGTAAATGAAGCATTCAACGATTCCTTTCAAGCAAGATCTAACGATCTAACTCCTTCCTTATTTGAGGCGTAAACCTAAAACAATATTCTTGAATTTTTAAAAAGATATTTTGCCATTATAGACCATTCATTTTTGTTATCGCTTCAAAAACAAAGATCTGACGTAATCTTGGAGTGACTCGTGCGAGGTATTTGCGTGTTATTCTAAATAGTTATTTCTCTTTCTCACTTCGACTTTTGCATGCCTCTTTCAAAAGAGTCCTAGGTGCATGATTTTAGGTTTATTAGCATAGATATACACGAAAATACAAGAACGTCTTCGAAATGATTGTTTTCAAATTCAAAACAGAGAAAAAGTGGCACTGAACTTGGATCTATCACTCCTATTATTTGAAGCATTTATAAAACTGTAACAGCTTCATTATGTTGGAGAGCTGGTCATTGCTGTTAGATTGTGAACTTCCTTCCAAACAGAAATCATTCACATTGAACTGAACAGAGGCAAGAGACATTCCCTAGGGTTAACATGGGTTGGGGTGAGGTGTGGGGTGGACGAGGGGTCGGGGTGTGGGTAAGTGCTTTGCTAGCAGCACATCATGCAGTCAGTTTCAACTCTTTGTCAATATACGAATTCCAAAAACAGCAGCTGGAAAAGTTGGGTTAAATTTGTTACACTGAATTCCTTATACCAATGGATTAATAATGTCGAACATTGTGACCTTTAATCCAACCAAAAGTCTCATGCACATTGAACTCTTGAAAATAATGCCAGTGTCATTAGGTATTACACATATTAATAAGACGTACTTGTGATAATTAAAACTGGCCCGAGGACGTATTAACCCTGTTCGAAGGTAAATCAATTTTATTGCATCCTACAGTCTCACCCAACAAGTCACTAATCAACTATCAACGTACATTTTGTTGTATTATTAGGGTACGCTTTTCGAAAAGAGTACGGTATGTTTATTATAGTCGGTTTGGTGCTAACGTGTTCCGCTGTGTATGATACAAATCAAATAAGTACAAAATATCGATGGTCATTGACTTAATAATTTAGTAATGTCTTAAGAATCGGGCAATGTTTCTACCAAATATATATATAAATATATATATATATATATATATATATATATATATATATATATATATATATATATATATATATATATATATATATTTGATTATATTATATATAAACTGATTCTGGAGGGAATGAACGGGGACGGCTTTAGGTGGATTGGACCGATTTGGCCTAATCGGGCCCCACGCTCACAGGGCCCCGCGCATTAGTAATTTGTAAAAGTGTATCTACAGAGAAGAAAGCAGTTTTAAAGCGATGGGAGAAAATTGTATGTTCAATATCATATAATACTTGTTTAAACGTTTATTTCCAAATGCCGTGCTCGCAGGGGGCCGCGCACGTAAATCCAGGGGGTTCCGCCAAAATGATCCAAATCGGGCCCCGCGGTTTTGCTAAGGCCGTTACTGGGAATGAAGATAGGCAGGTCCGCTTTTTCAAAGCGGATCTGAAAAGAAAAAGTGTGCATTAAATACAACTAAGACCCGGGTGAATATTGATGATCAGCTGGGTCGCTAGGATATACAGTGAAGGTCGAACTTGGCCTGACGACAACCCGACATAACGTGGTGGTAGCTTCTCGTGTTTTCAATGGTTACGTCATAAAATCTTGTGTGCCATCTTTCGACTGAAATCGGTTCGCCCACGGATGTCGCCAATCAACATCGGATTAATTCGTACACATATGATAACTGGCAGGTTTGCTCAGTTCGAAGGAGAAATTACATGGCTCATAATTTGATGAAATTTCGATATTTATCTGGTTTTAATAGAAACCAACGATGCTTAGAACCATTATCATTCAGGATGCAGTATTATTCAGTGACTTGGCATATACGACCTTTTGCACGTAACGGCGGCATTGGGGCTTTACTAATTAGGCGTGGCCTAAAAGGTCATACTATAAACTCATGAGCCGTATTAGTTCTCATGCAACGTATTGTAACTTCAGTACGAAAACTCACATTTACATAAACAAAACACGTGATGTTTTAGTTATAATATGTGCATGAGGATAAAGTGATATTCTCTGCTTTTTTTCTTCTTAAAATAATGCTACACTTCAGTGCATCGTTCACCGGTCCAGTGGCCTAATTGATTAGAGCGTCTGTCTCGGATGCGGGGGGTCGCGGGTTCGAACCCCAGCCGAGTCATACCAAAGACTTATAAAAATGGTACTAACTGCTGCCTCGCTAGGCAATCAGCATTAAGAGGTTAGTGTTGGGACTGGTGTCAGGATAATATGACTGGGTGGGGCATCATGCTACATGTCTGCGGCATGATGCCCTAGTGCTAGACATCACTATAAACTGCCACACTGCAGACATCGTAGCGATATGACTGAAAAATTGTTATAGATACGCTAAAAATCCAAATCACACACACACACACACACAGTGCACCGTTCCTAGAAACTAAGCACTTGTCTGAAGTAGTAAATGAATAACTGTGTAGCAGTCTAACCGACAAGGTTTGCAGAAAATTACCCACAAAGGCTTGCAAAAATGGCCACTTTCGACTATGAATCTTCATTTCTATCCTCACATTTTATACATTTTACTTCCAACTAAAACTTGTATCCACTTACCTGCTAAAATAACATATTTCGTGCTGACGAGGAGTGTAATTGTCGTGTATAAGGTTGAGAATTGTTTTTCTTAATACTGGATGTGTATGCGTATTAGAGCGTGTTGAAATATCAAGCCTGCAATGTTTGCTTTTAGATGGAAATGATAATCATTGTTTATGCTATCTTCGGAATATCATCATCTCCTACGAATAATGGGTGCGTTTATGGTATTCATTAAAACGGATGTTAATTATATAATATGGGTCTTCGCAGTCTGATGCGAATTAAAGCAAGTATGTACATTATTTCATTGAAACGAAGCCATTCTTTTGGTAGCTACAAGTGCAGATACATAAACTCGTGAAATATTGTATATATTTTGCATTCAACACATGGTTCGACTCAACAGTCTGCAAATACTAACGAACGGGTTTGTAAACAAATATCAAACTAAGCATCTCAGTGCAATATGAATACTTATGCATGGACTATGCAATGGCGTCGACTTAAATTTAAATTTAAACTCGCGGTTTAGCAGTTTAAAACTGAAGTCTTAATTTTTACATTTTAAATAAATGTAAGTTTAAAATCTAGATTTTATTTACTTTTTATTTTCATCTTTTTTATCTGAAATATATTTTCAGATTGCAATTATAATCACAATATGAAGTTTAAAAACCGGTTATAAAAAGACGCTAGTTTCCGTTTAAAATAAATAACACAAACAGAATGCTCACGACTGTAAGAGGAAAAAGAAATTACGCGATCACAAGCTTTCTTCATTGGTTCATGATTTGATTTGATAACGTACCGGTTCTGCTGATAGATAATTAGATAAGATTTTATACGGAGCTGAAACCTTCATACTTAATAAAGTACAGTTCAGGCATTGTTTTCATGGGGACGTGCGGCTTTGAGCAAGTATTCATGCTCTAGAGATTCGATCTTGTGTAGTTGATCTTAATTGTATCTTTATGCCTTAACGACTTTGGGAAAAACAGTAAACGGTCTTGTTGCCATTTACCATACATACACCGGCCTGCTTACTTTTTGTTTCATTAGCAATGTCAACAGGACAATAAGTCAATTACGAACTTTGATCTTGACTCATGAAATGAACTTCTCCTGATTACCAACAACTGTGTAACAAAACTGTGCACTAAGAAATCCAGTTTTAATGAGATATTTAATACATAATGTGAAATAAACTGGTAAATTAATGAATGTGCAAGTATTCAATATAACGTTGATACTATAGTCAGCACTAATTTGTTTAATTGCATAGGGTAGTAATGTTTTTCCAAACCAGACATTGTTAATAATTAGCATTTTTATATATATATATATATATATATATATATATATATATATATATATATATCGAGAGAGAGAGAGAGAGAGAGAGAGAGAGAGAGAGAGAGAGAGAGTAGCAGCACTATTCTCCACATAACGGATTAGCAGTTTTCTTATTCCCAATGAAAGGGTTTGTAAACTGATGTTCACTGAATGTTTACAAGGCCCTTGCGATCCACATTCCACATAAAATAATACAGACAATTTAAAAATCCATATCTGATCGTAAAACAATTCGCTGCTAAATATTTGTGTGCAATAGTATATCCGATCATACTAAATTGCTTCGTTTTACGACGAGAAACAAAATGTCCAGCGAGAACAATTTCATTTCGTCACACCTACTAGCGTATTATTACACGAAAGGTTAACAGTGTGAAAATACGTGAGAGTAAAAAAGGCAAAATGAGACGGGACAGTAGACTTCATATCCACTTTGAAGAAAAAAGATATTGTTTAAGACGGAAGGAAGAACGGCGGCTTTCAGATTTTAAACATTAGCACAGTCGTCTCAGTCTATGCAAATATGCAGCGGCTGAAATGAAATCCTGACGTCGAATCCGTATTAAATACGCCGTTTTGCCTTTTGTGTCGTGTTTAATTGCAAGTCAAAAACTGCATTTTGTATCAAAAATAGAAGGCATGCGTAAACCCTGTCTACATCAGCAATCAAGCGCTTTATACCGCTATGTCAGAACTGGTTCCACTTGGGCATTAATGGGTCTTTCCCTTATTCAATTTTTATGACCTGTTTGTATTTTATAGTCTGAATCATCCATAAAATATCTCTTACCTCCTAAGAGAAACAGTAAAACTTTATCGGAAAATATTCTTGATTAAATATAATACTAACATTATTCAATTAATGATTTTGGCTCTCAGCAATCTCATGATTATGGCTGAAAAATGATGGAGAAATCGGAGATAGATGAGAGTGTTGATTGCAGATTGAAATTAAGCAACAGTCTAAAATGTGGGTGCATCGTCTGTGACCGAACTAGTCGGCAAGCTTGCCAAAGCCGCACAAGTCACATGTGAATGGAGAAATAAACAAAATAAAGAACCACAATCCTTACAAGTAAACTCACAATCTGTCAAAACCTATGCTTAATGTTGTTATGCTCTTAAATCCCTCGCATTCGAAAACTTGGTGAAGATTATACAGTCCCTTCTCCCCTCCATAATATTACTTATATTAATCCAAACAAGAAATGCATTAGCGACGACAAAAATTTCTTCAGATACAACGTTAACCAAACTCACAAATTTGGTGTGTAGGAGCTAATTTTTGAAAATTTTATATTCTACATTATTCTAAACATTTTAAATCTATTTTCATCACTGTAGTACTATTGCAGTTAATCGAAAGTCTCACAGAATGAAAACCAATTTATGGCTTTTGCCTTCAGAAGATAAAACAAAATGACTGAAATATTCAAAGTCTGAATTTGTGACATTCCAATGTGTCTAAATCACTCTTGATTTTGTTTTCCTTTCGTGGTAGACTCTATAAACAGTCCTGTTATTTATATGTTGTTGCAACCGGTCAATATCCAGCGATATTGACCGGAATTATTTAAATAGTAAACACTTGCAACACTGTGAACTACTTCCTGCTACGGCGAAACTTATGGCAGCGGAAACGCGCAACTCTGACAACGTAGGAAAAATGATGGCTGCCAGAGACCGACAATGACCGTAACTCTTTCTACTTGACACTGTTGGTACAGAATCAGCACATTAACCTCTCATCCAAAGAAAATATCCAGCCATCCAAATTAAATAAAGAAAATCTGAATATGTCCTAAGATATAAATTGCAAGGAGTTGAAAAGAAGAATAAATTTTTTTTCTGTAACTATTAAAAATAGACAGTGATCGCTAGATAGCTCTTAGTGTGTGTGTGTGTGTGTGTGTGTGTGTGTGAGAGAGAGAGAGAGAGAGAGAGAGAGAGAGAGAGAGAGAGACCTTTGGCACAGTGTCTCAGTCAACACCTAAAGGTCAGTATATGACCGTTATGAGGACTCAACAATAACAGTATAAACAAAGGTTGGAGGCCTGCGTAAAAGGTCCTGAAGTCTTAATAAAGATAGTGTAAGTAAGGGATGGAGGCCTGTGTACAGGGTCGTGAAGCCTTAATAAGGATTGCATAAGTAAGGGATGGAGGCCTGTGTACAAGGTCCTGAAGCCTTAATAAGGATAACGTAAGTAAGGAATGGAGCCCTGCGCACAAGGGCCTCAAGCAATAATAAGCATAGTATAAGTAATGGATGGCGACCTGCGTATATGGTCATGAAGCCTTAATAACGATAGTATAAATGACAGAAGGATGCCTGCGTACAAGGTCCTGGAGCCTTAATAAAGATAGTATAAGTGATGGATGGAGGCCTGCGAATAAGGTCCTGAAGCCTTAATAAAGATAGTATAAGTATGGAATGGTATCAGGACATCTCCCCCCCCCGGACATTTCCCCCCCCCCGGACTTTTCCC
>JAECUM010014352.1:0-13360 GCA_016617855.1 Megalonaias nervosa
CATGGACCTCAGCAGTAACAATATTTCCACGAGATAGAGCGGTTAAATTTTATGATGGTCGTATATTTGATTTTATCAAAAATATCAGTAAAAGTGACCCTGTATCCGTTTGGTTATTTCAGAGTTCGGAATATGATAATTACGATCAGTTTGTACGGCCTAATGGTGACATTTACCGTATAGAATCTCTTAATGTAGAAATGGAAAATCTTGCGCTGAAATATACTTCAGACGATGTCAAAGTTAGACAATTATTAAATAATTGTTTTACAGTTCCATCCGTAGCGGCTCATTTCGCTCAGGAGAAAAATTTATGGAAACCAACACGATCGGAATTTCTTCAAGATATTCATAAAAGTTGCGTAGAATATGGACACGGAGGATTATGGAATACTAAATACAACTATAGTGACGTTATATCCGTCGATATGGTAGCATGTTATCCTGGAAGTTTTCTTGGATACGGAGAATGTTCTGAATACTTTAAGAGATTCGGACATCCATCACACGAGATGACCATGGTTACGATAAACGGACATTTACCAGATTTTGACTTAACCGGATTTGCTCATGTAGAATCATTCGAATTTGCAGAAAATCTCCATCCGATTACTTATACTTGGTTTGGGAGACATTTTTCAGAGCGATGTTGGGTTCCAATAGTACTATTGCGATATATGCTTGATGTTGGAATTTTAATATCTTTACAGGTGAGTGAGGCCATTATATCATATAGTCCACAGAAACAAATTTGGTTACCAGAACCAAATAGATTTAATCTTGATGATGTCAGGAAAGAATTCCCTAATCTTAATGAAGATGATATTATTAAAATTACTAATAATATACGTAAATGCAGAGACGAGCATGATGAAAAATTTGCAAAAGATCTTGGTAGAAAGATAATTGGTAAATTTACTCAAGGAGAAGCCTATGATCATAAAAGACATTGTACAAGATTAATTATGGACGATGCTGAACTCGATTTTATAATTGCTGATACAACAGAAAAAAACATATTTATAAATCGGAGTAATGCTTATTTATCAGACGGAACCAAACTAGGTACAATTGTGAATTATCTTGATGGTGACTCACCACAATTTACTCATTTAAGATCATCTATGTTGGCATATGTTTCTATAAATATACTGTCTATGATAAATAGATTTTCTCGTGATGCTGTCAGAGTCGCCACGGATTCGTTTTATATAAATAACAAATATACGGATTTATTAAAACCGCTACTTGGTAATGGTGAATGGGGGTCATGGAGAATAAAACAAGAAAATATACTTAGCTATTCTGAATCTGCCGACGTTGAAATTAAGGAAATATATCACAAAAATAATAATCGGGTATCAAATTCATCAGCACCATCTGTATATGATCCTGTGGCTAGATATAAAACTGTTTATCTTAACGGATGCGGTGGTTCAGGTAAAACAACGCGTGTGATTAAATTATTCATGAATAATAATTCGGATATAATTGTTTTGACACCGACACATAAATTAGCCAGAGAAATAAAAGAACGAGGAGTAAAATCGTGTACATATCATAGTTTCTTTAGATGGTGTGGAGACACATGGACTCCTGAGCGAATGGGTGAGAAATATATACCTAAATATATTATATGGGACGAGATATGCACGGTGTCGTTAGAAATATTAAAAACATTTCTTGAATGGCTATTGACGAAGAATACTGCTATAATAATGTGTGGTGATCATGGACAGTCTCCACATGAATGGCTGAAGAATAACGTAGATTATTATGAAGAAATAAATGATGACCATAGAGCTATTGATGAACCTCTGAAGGAATTTAAAAGATTAATCAGACTACAACCAGACAGAGTACAATGTGAAATAATGCGAGGAGTAATTCCAGAGACTTCTATGAATGATATTTGGACTTTATGGATTCCCGCTGATTTAATAGTCGCGAGTAGAAAGATAATTCGTGATGAACTACAGGAGAAATTATTTCTGTTACATAAAGAAAAGTTTTCAGATCTACCTGTACCCTTGTGTTATCGCCCAGCAGATACTCGACAACAGAATATTGATGTTGAAATTCCTGATGGAGACACTGAAAGTGTCCGAGTACAGAATCTTGTCTTGAATGATATTGTTTTAGTAGATATTAATGTCGTTGAGAATGCGCTGAATATGAATAAATCACCGTGGACGTTAGGATACGCTATAACTATTCACTCTTCACAAGGGTTAACTATTTCTGATACAAATATCTGGATTATAGATGATCGGATCGAATGGTCGAATTTAGTCTATCTCGCAGTTTCTAGAGTCAGAAGAATATCTCAACTACATAGGGTTATTATTAATTTTACAGAAAATAATGATCAGACTGTTAGCAATGACGTAATAAGAAAAAAACTATCTGGTTATAAGCAGTGCGATAAAAAAAATAAGCGTGACTTTGATATTGATGTTGAATTTATTATAAAACTAAAAGCACAACAGAATAATAATTGTGCAAGTTGTAACTGTAATATGTTGTGGCAATATTCGAATAATAATCCAAGACAATTTACCGTAGATAGAATTAATAGTGATCTTGGTCATACACGTGATAATGTGATGCTGACCTGTCTTGAGTGTAACCGACGTCGGGGCGCTGGACGCCCTGGTTCTGGTTATGTAATTGTATGTGGTGGTAATTGTGTGTCTTCAGGGATTACCTGTAATTGTTCACGTACAAATCCACGTTGAGGTGCGGTAGAATCTAATCTGTAAATTGGAGGTCTACCAGTGGATCTAACCACACTAGAAATTGTATGTGTAGTCACGCTCCAGATAGGATCGGTTGTTCTTTTTTTACCACCTTCAAGTTCACCAGGTTCGTATAAATATCTTACAGTTGCATTACCTAATACTGGTTGAGGTTGTTGTCTGTCATTACTACGGGGTATATATTTTTTTGTGATCGCAATAGAAGGTTTCATGGAAGTTGAACGAGTAATTTCATTATTTAATGCAGCTATCACACTTGGTAACCTTGCAACCCATTCACGAGATCGCTCACCAGATTTAAAGTTAGTAGATATTTCTTTTGCATATTGGTATCCAAATAACCGCTCGGCAAGTGTTCGATTAAATCGTTCAACAATTGCCTGATCACGATGAATTTCAGTATGTCCTCGTCTAATTTTAACGTTATGTTTCTTCATTAACGATAATACTACTCCAAGAAATTCTTTGCCAGGATCAACCTGTAATAACTGTGGCCATCGCAAAGGTCCTCGCTGATAAATTCGTTCAAACGCAGATGAAACTTCAGACGCTGTCTTTGTTGATAATGGTTCAGCTTCTTTATATCTACTTGCAACGTCAACGACAGTTAATGCGTATTTGTATGTGCGTGACTGACGTTTACCAATTTTAATGGTATCGTGTGGTAAAAATAAAATATCTGCTTGATGAACCTCATTAGGGACGCTGACATCAAAATGTGCATATTGAATATTTTTAGGTGGTGGTAGATAAATTTGCCATATTGCCTGTCGTGCTAACCACGCTGCAGCAACAGAACGTGAAACTTTTGCTGCTTCAGATAATTTAGTAATAGCTGATTTACCTCTCCAATATCCTCTTGGGCTATAATAAATGGATTCCATTATAATATTTATATAATTAATTACCAGCCCCTAGCATTATTTTACCTTTCATGGCAGATTTTACTAGAAAAGTAGCTAATTTATCTCTGACAGATTTATTAGGTATAGAATTTAATGCATGAATCAATTTTACATCTGCGAGATGCCTTTGTTGTAAATCTTTACTTTTATACGCAACATCATGAACATGACACGCTTGATCAATCTTATTTACTGGATACTCTCCTGGTCTTGGTTGATCTTGATCATCAAGTCGGATGTCAAGTCGGGTTCCAGGACCACAATAATTATATCCTGGTAAGTGTTTCTCACCGGCATATTTAGCCCACGGAGTTCCTGGTAATTTTCCTAATAAAGCGGCTATATCTCCACCTGTCTTTGTCCCTGAATCAGACATGGAGATAAATTTATATTTTTTCGTGCCGCATTTTACACATTTACCTGTTAATGCACGTCGTTTATTTTTTGTTATTATTGTTGTCAGTCCAGTAGTGGGTGTAGATAATCTACATCGAACACAATATAGACTCATATTATTAATAATATGGATATAATTGACTTTTCGGCGACACGAAAACAGGAGCCAGTGAAGCATCATCCAGCATTACCAAATTCGATAAGAATGATTATAATAGGTCCATCTGGATCGGGTAAAACACAACTATTATTAAATTTAATAATGCGATGGTTAAAATGGAGTAAATTGTATTTAGTAGCACCATCCGTAGATGATCAACACTGTTACAAAGTACTTAAAGATTTTAATGAAAATGCAAAATTGCTGAATGAAGATGGTGATGATGTTGTTGACTTTATTACCGATATTGATGAGGCTCCATCTGTAGATGACCTAGATGGATTTATTAATAATTTAGTGGTGTACGATGACGTTATGTTGGACAGACAAACAAATCCAGCTAGAATATTTTCTCGAGGTCGTCACAAAAATACTGACGTGATTTATGTTACACAACGATATACACAGATACCTAAAGTGATCAGAGATAACTGCAATATTTTGGTTGTGTTTAATGGAGTAGATAATTATACTCTACAGAATATTTATTATACTTGGTGTTCAGGGGACATGGACATGATTAAGTTTAAAAGCTTCTTTTCAAAAGCACAATCTGCTCCGTTCGGATTTATAACAATAAATCTTCATGACCCAAGATCCAGATATCGTATAGGTCTGGATAAAATCTTTGGTTAATCTGTGATTAACTCTGCTCCTCCTCTGCTAGATAATTATTTCCCCTTTCTATGTATGTCTGTATGTATGCATGTTTGTCTGTATTTTAATTTATCAAAAATAATCAGTAGATCCTAGCGGTTACCCTTCAATGGGGCCCCTCGATAGCCTGTGTGACTTTCATGGGGTCCTTACATTGTCGTCTCTCTTATGACTTATTATGCGGCACGCCCATGTTCTGTTTCTTTTGGCTAACACCCTTTCTGGATGTTTATTTGGGGGTTCTTCCATGGGGCAGAGAGCTCAAGGCATGCTACTGATTATTTTAGGGGGTAAATTTGCATAGACACACCTCCCGGCGAATTTCTAATCGACGAAAGCGAAATATTAGCAATTCAGAAGGCTGTCTAGGCATTGCGATTTCGATAAAACCCCCACGAAACCCCGGGGTAGAATTCCAAAATGGAATCCGACCACGAGATACGTGGTGGTTTATCGAAATCTCAGGGGATGCCTCCCCCCCCCACTTATTAAAAGATATGGGCGACCCGGGGACCCGAACCCATCTCGGCGAGATCTGGGGTCGAACCGCAAACATCAGTATTAAAGTTTCCAACAACTTTAACATTGAGCTAACGAACTCGACTACGGATATACGTTTTAGAAATTATTATATGTGATTATTGTGCAATAGCATTTGATATCTGATTTTACAAATAAATAAATATTTATAATTTTATTAAGATATTTTGCCATTATATGTATGAACCGATTAAAATGTATTATATTTAAAATTAAAGCACGGAAATAAACTGCACACAAATACCTATCTTCGCTCCGCGGCGATAAACACAGCTATTGTTTGAACTACCACACATGTCCTTGAAAAATCGGTACGCATACCTATCTCAGTACATGTATGTATGACTCACTTCATGTATATACATGCAATAGTTGATCTGGATAAATTCATAGCAGCAGGGGGGGGGGGTGAATGACAAAAATTGAGTAACCCGGTAAGTAAACTAAACGCACTATAACAAAAGTCAAAAATAAAATAACAAAGGTGAGCTAACCCAAACGATTTATTATTCGTTTTTTTAAACCGTACGGTAATAATATAGTTAGAAGGCTCGGTTTATCGTTATTGACCTTATTTTTGTTATTTTATTTTTACTTAACGGTTCAGGCAAAAAGTTGTAGGGTTCACCCTTCCTGCTGCTGTTCGTTACGCAATCAGCAAAATAAAACCTCATCTCATTTATTTTATCGAAGCAATGCCACTCTCCAACAATGTGTTTGATATTCTGACACTAACCCACGCCGTTATAGTCACGAGTCCAGCTTGGTTCTTAATTCGTTCGATTGTTTCCGTGTCATTGACTCCTGTCACGTCAGGGCATTGAATGACACCTTTGGATGTGATAAGTGTCTAGTGGAGAAAGAAGGTACTTGAATAACATAGAATGAGTTCATTTTCGTGATATTTTGTCTGTACTCGACGTTCACTGAACAAGCAAGCTACCCGATTTTAGTTTCTTCACGCTTCTGTGCGTGTCGACTGGCTAAGATTAGTCTTTTTGACTATAAACGATGATAGTGATCAAACAGTTATGTCGCATCTGTGGACAGAAGGACCATGAAACGTGGAATGACACCTTGCGATACGACTAAGTAACCGCGTCCGGTAATTGATTCGTTTATGTTATATTTTTGGGTTTTCCATTATGTTAGCTTTGGTTTTATATTCATCACCCATATTCATCCACCTCCTCCACAGACAATAACAGGGACATTCTCTTAAAGTGCTAGGGATACCTAGATGGTATATACAGCACGTAAATATACCTCCTGACTGACGCATTAAACCACAGCATTCTAGGACGTTTTATGAGATGACAGAAACGACAAAGTAGTATATTGTCTGTGCAACGATGATATCAAGAGAGATACAATAAAAAAGGACAGAGTAAGAGAAGCAAATTAAAAAGGCCTCGTCTAGAAGAAGCAGAGGCCAAAATAGTGCTGCAACGGAAAGCCATTTGTTCAACTACCAGGGTCCTTTCCTAGCTCGACATGATCGCAATCAACGGCAAACTTGTTGTTGCCACTCAGTCGTCTCTTACAACATGCAGTGAAGACAAAACAGGCCTGTTCTACATTTCTGGATACCCAGGGGTGTTTTCCTGATAGCCGTTCTTCCGACTCTTGAAATGTCGAAGTACATTCGGGATATATATCTCGAGCATAAATTGTAGAAAGCCAACTTTGTGTATTATGTTTGTGGTGAAAGTAAGTATCATAGTATGGGTGTCTGAAAATTTCCGTTACGTTTTATGCAAATTCTTCGATTTTTCATTCCCTCCATGATTTATGTGTGGCTGACTATAGCCAAAACACGACAGCGAATAAAGTATTTGGATGAATTTGGTGCTGTGTGAACGAGCGAGATCACTGGAATATCAAAGGAAATCTTAATTTTCTGAATTTATTTACATATCGAGCCTGTTAACTGATAAAATCTGGATTTTTAATATAAAATGTAAGCCACACTCAACCGTTGAAGTTATGAAGCATCTCGAAAAACAAACATATTTTAGATCCCGCTTTCACAATAGAAGCCTTTCATATTCTTCAATCTTACAACCTCTTAATATCCCAGATACTACAGAAATTGGACGTGCCCACGAAGTAAGGGAAAGGTAATCTGTACAGCTGGCTGTCTATTCACACTAGTATAAAGGATAATGAAAGGGTAAGTAAAACCGCCAATCTGTCCTGCAATCACCGTTTCTGAATGGAAGATTCCATATACTGACTTCAAACGTATAAATCAACATTTTTCTCTTCACTTCGCAAAATGTGGAACTGAAACTACAAACAAGCTCATGGAACCAACCATCAAAGAATGGCAGCCTTCGCATACAATAAATCTGAGAATTGGTGGTACTTTGACGAATCATACACACCCACCTGCCTTGTGCATACCAGCTGGCTTTAATTCCTTTAAGAAACTGTATGAGGATCTACCAACCAGCGGACCGCTCCACCCCTACTACGTACACACCTGGTCAAATGGTCCATCAACCTGCCTCAGCACTGATGTTGTCACATGTTACTTGAAGCAATTGTACTCATGTGACCTAGATCTAATATATCCTTTTGAAGAAAACTTGATAATTCCCCAAAGGACCTAAAACAAGGAGGCAATAAAAGGCAGCATTCTCCGATGACATTTTAGTTCTTTGAAGGGTGATGCTACCAGAAGAATGGCAAGGTTGGTTAATTACGGGTGTAATGACTTTAGTGAAACAAATATGTCTGATCATATTCAACCTCATCTGATTAGACATATTTGTTTTATTAGGAATCTTAAATGGTAGTTCAGCCAAATTCGGCATTCCCTGGCTACCATGGATCTTTAACCATCTTTACTGCCAGTCCACACTAACAATAGCTGCTGAAAATAAAGTGAAAAATTCGTAACAATTTGTGCAGAATTCCTAATGTTTTGCCTGACTGTACCCGCAGATATTCCAAATTTTATGCACAATTGTCAGTTTTAGTTGAATTTTCACAATTGTGCATCCTACATGGAACCCTGGTGATGTGAACGCTTCAAAGTTTCGATAATGTGGTAAGCTTATCATTTAGCCAGACAGTCAGCCAGCTAAATAGATGGACAATTTTGTGAATTTACATGTTGTTTGGAAGGATATGAGGTAAAAATAGGAAGCCAGCGAATTAGATGAATGGTATCTTGAATTTACATGTTGTGGTTAGAAGATGCGGTAAAATAGGCAGTCAGCCAACCAGACGAATGATATTGCGAATTTACATGTTGAGGTAAAAAGGAGATGTGGTAAAGTCTGGCTCCCAGCCAATCAGATGGATGGTATCGTCTGTTAACATGCTGCGGCTTAAAAAAGATGTGATAGAAGACAAAAAGCTAATTTGCCTGGGGGTACTGCAATATCCCCAGCACTACAAAGCATAGGGATCAAAACATTTTGCATTCTGATACATGCAAAAATATTAAATTATCATTAGTTGAAAACAGCTGATGAATAATAATTTTTAAAAATATGAAATTCTTACAATATTTGGAAAAAACTGAATAATCCAATCTCTGGTTATCTTTCCAAGCTACGACAGAAATATCTCATTATGAACATTCAAAATTTTCAACATAATTAACATTTCGTTTTCTCTGAGGCTTTTATGCCGCCCCTTCTTGACACTTTACCTATCTTTAACTGCAAATGAGATTCTAAAATGATACATTTACACCAATTACCAAAGCGTAAGCAACCAAATGATTATACTGCAAATTTAAATATATAATGATGAAGATAGATGAGACATATGCTTTTGGTGAAGATTCTTTATTAAAGATAATCGTACAAACTAAGGATTTCCAACCACATTAAGGAACTTGTATGATCTTTCGTGCATTAGTTTTGATGACTTGACGTTTTCTTTCCATGTTGCTCTATCAAAATCAGTTTTCTTGATATTTGCAAATGTTCCTTGCATTAATAATAGGAATTGGTATACATACAGAATCAGTTTCTAAGTATCATCTGTAAGTGTTCCTTGCATTAATAATAGGAATTGGTATACATACAGGATTAGTTTTCTAAAAATCATCTGCAGTTGCTCTGTCTATTTTAAGTCATTTATATTACTTCATAATGTCATGCCAGTCCATAAACAGCCAAAGTAAACGATATGAAATATGCACAGGCTGAATTCTTCAGCACGTGCGAGTCATCAGGCACAAATACTTCAATCCAACTATTTAAGTCTAATTCTGCCAGCGTGGATTGCTTTAAGTACTCGTAGATTTACTTCTTCGTCTTCTGCAATCATACAAAGAAATTTTGTTTTAAATACTCTAGAATTAACAAAATTATGTTCTATTTATGGAAATGGTATATAATACAAAACAGATTCGTTTTCGGTACAATTAATTGCAATTTTAACCAACTGAAAAGACTGACGTACATTGGAAACAATTTATAATGAACTATTATCTGAGTGTATGTGATTTGGATTTTTAACGTAGTTTTAAAAAATTTTCAGTTATACCAACTTATCTGAAGACAAAACATGACTGCATATAGGATATTAACACGTCGGTATGTAAGAGAGCAAGCGAGGGTGAAGAAGATATTCTTTTTCAATCAGCATGTTAGTATTTCCGAAATCAGGGATCTGGCCTACAATGGTGATTTCAGAAAGCATTTATTTGGCTATTATTTATGAAAATGCAAGATTTCTCTCCATTTGGCTGCAATACAACAAATCAGTTAAATAGGTGGTTTTGATTGAGCTTATTACTAGTTATTTGCGGCAAGTAATTAAATAAATTTCTTCGTCTTGCTCTCATATAAACTGAATTGTTTCCATTTAACTAGAAAATAACAATGTCTTTTACAGTTTACATTACCAAGTTTCATATACTTTTCTAGTTATATTATTTAGTAACTCTGTATACTAAAAGGAATCAATAATCAGACTGCCTACCAGGAAGAGTTGGCAACATTCAATGCAAATCTGACACAAATTCAAAGGGTTGTTGTCATAATCCCTATTTTGGCACCTGATACAAAGAATCAGTTGTGTGACACGTTACATTGTTTTGATTATTTTATCATAGGATTGATTTGTTTTCGTTCAATTTAGCAGTTTATATAGCGAATTGCTTTGGGAATATCAACACGCATTTCCACATTGGAACTTAAGCCACGTAAACATACTGTGGAAAGTTATTTTGTGCATTATTCTCCATTGCTCATGTTTTCAAGGCATTATGGATATATAGACTTTTCATGAATTGTAATTTTGTAAAAGGTTATATACAGGGCAGGAGCCACATTTGCATGACCCATTAGGGAACAAGCATTGAATGTTGTTGTTAGTGATGGCAGTGGCGGTGGTTTGGATGGGGCCTGAATTTTCTTTTCGACAAGGATATGTTATCTTTGCATCAAATATTTGTTTCAACTAATATGATTGATATATTTATTTGAATTAGTTTTTCTTCTCCAAAATCAGAGCATGAATGTTTCTTTAATATTTTGCAGTCAGAATTGGTTTTATTATATTAATCCTCTCACCCAAGTAAATGGTCCATCCATTAGAACATGATACATCCATCTGTCTATAAATCCATTCTCAGTGCTCAAAGTGAAATGTTGTGACACATCTTCTGATTACGACAATCCCAAGGCTTTGAATTCTCTATATCAAATACTGTTAGAGATACTGCATCATATTTCACATTCCTACGAGTCTTTGCTTTTAAAATAAGTAACAGAAAAGAGTGAAGACAACAAACGTTTGAAAATTTAGCAAATTATTTATTTCCCTAGAATATAAAGTGAAAAAAGAAAAGAAAGAACTTACGGTATTGCGAATTAAATCCAAAAATAATCCAAGAATTAAAGTCACAAGTCCTAGTAATAAAAGATCCTGAATAAAACTCAGTTCAAGTCCCGAAGAGATTTAAAAATTGAAGGCGATGACGTGTCTGGTGTCTGTTATAGCCTGCGTCGTACTGATGTGTCAAAAGTCTCTTGTTGAATCACGGAAATATTATTCCAGGTTTGAATTCAGTATAAATTCTAATGAATGTCTTTATCCAAGAATTTTGTCTGTGCATGTTTGTATTTCCAGAGAAAATAATCACTTGAAATCAATAATCTAAAGAAAGTAAAATTCAGCCCAAACCAGTCCCAGTATAATACAATTTAAAGTGCCAGATGTTAAAGCACAACTGGTAAATGTCTGACAGGTCACAAGATAATATAGTTCTCTGTTTGACCTCACAAATTAGCATTTTCTAAGCCCAACCATTACCTAATGGAAAATAACTTTCTAGCATGATTTAATGAGCCTTGTTTATTTTAAACATAATACATTATAGAATTCACTTTGGTATCTCCAAACCCCTGACCCAAATCAACATGTTTACCTGAATAATAATTTGGTCAATGAGGTTATACCCATAGAGAATAATCAAGCTATTATTAGTTGTTTACATCAATGAAATAAAAAAAAAATATATAAAAAGTCACTCAGGTCAAACAGAACTGAACTCAGTTATGGACAAGGTCAAGTCCAGTAAATAATGGTATATTACAATAGCATGTAATGGAATAAAAAGTAAATTTAAAACTAACAAACAATTAAATTAAATATACATAACAACATGTGAATACACCAACCAGAAGCATAAGATGTTGCCAAACATTTAGCATCATATAGGTTATTCCCATTTCTATCAGTGAGTTGCCCTCGTCATTCAGTGTACCCTACTACTTTGAATAGGTCGAGAGCATTCAAGCATTATAGCTTTTAATTGCTTAATATGTGGAACGAGGGTGAGTTTTCTTTTGAAGACAATGAATGAAAAACTGTTTCCTCAACAACCGGTATTGGTGTTCTGTCAAACGTGAGTATCAGATCTTATGTTGTCATCGTAGCTGAATTGAATACATAATAATTTTCTGGGAATTTCTGTACCATAACATTACCTCTACATCTCAGACTTGGAAGAGACTTTGCTGATGGACTGAACTTGTGCTAATATAAAGCTTGCTGTAGTGGGGGTCAAAAGGTCTAATGTCAATGTAATTCTGACTGAAAGGCATTTTTTCTGACTCTACTGGTCGTAGACTAGACTAGCTTTCGGGATGTTATTTCGTCTGTTGTCTGTCTGCCCATTAGCAGAAGTCTGTTATTAGTACTCTTGCTTATCTACTTTGAGAAACTTTACACAAACATTCATGACATGTTCTAGTCAACTCTAACGAAAGCTCTGACACTAGTACATTCAGTATGGCCACCATAGCAGCCAACTTGAAAATCTTGTTCTTAATACGCATGAATGGATAGTCATATCGAAGTGAGGTTCTCGCTACTCTTAAGTATGGTCACCATAGCAAAGATTAGGAAAATCGTATTGCTACTTCACAACAGTCATATAATTGACATCGGGGTTTCACCAAAATTATTCTTACGCCATCAAGATTTTCCTAAATGAAAACGGTGCTGATATGATATGATGTCTAATATGTCTACCCCAGTTGTTTTGGTCCTAAAGTTTATTCTTCCTAGAGCTTGAGCAAGAGCTTGTTACGGTATGTTATCTGCAAATCTCTAAAACAAATTAATATTAATAATAAAACTTAGTATATATTTCATTCTACTCCATAAATACAACTCGAAATCTGGTTATTAAGGTCGAGCTTTATGCAAATTGTCTAGATTTCTGAAAGTAGTGAAAAAATTGCTTAGAATCCGGTTTAGCCTCCCACTTCGGTCTTGTACAAATTTCATAATTGGAAATCTCGTCATGAATTACTAACACAAGGTCCTCATTTGATGCATAACAATATCAATAGGTCCTAGTGTTGTTATAAGGGCTTTACAGATCCACATGCCTGACGCCAAGCACAAGCTCAAATTGCTCTCTGGAATGTTCCAAAGGGCAAGGCGAAAAACATTTATAGGGAGAG